>NWSH02000613.1:8836807-8869251 GCA_002382865.2 Heliothis virescens | reverse complement strand
CGTTTGTAGTTTAAAGGATTTTCTCGTTTTAGATGCCAACAGTAATCGCCTAGCATAGTTGTGTCTCAACAGCCTTAAAATCGTTCTTCAAGGTTTTTCAGTGGTTCGGCTGTCCCACAAACAAAGAAAACAACAGTATTTAGTAAATCCACCCTATGATCTGAGTAAAATAGATACAACTTTCAGATTAGCGCATACTTTCCACTTAAAATCTTTATATTTGATAAAATACACAAAAAAACTGTGGTATCCATGGTTTATCTCGATAAATAGCACGTCCAAAATAAAGTAAATATGCACTTTTCACTTTTTCGGAAACATTTTTGCTTGTGATTTCACAATGTACTATCCACAAACGTAACAAAACTTATTTGGTGCATTTTTGCAGTTGCGACGACCACTTAGATCAGTATTCATGTTGGATTTTCAAATTAATACGTTTAGAGATATCGACGCTATCAAATAGAACCGGTTTATAAATAAAACAAACCAATAAAAAAGTATAATGCATCGAAAACGTCAACGGTTTCTTATACGCCTAAAGTCAGGGTGGTTAATATAATGATTGGCATGTACCTCGAAAACTTGACGTGATGGATACCACATATGTTTGGAACATTTCATCTATGACTCATTACCTATTTATTCCAGCTATCAGTTTAACGGGTACCAAAATCGTGTAACGCAGTGTTATCTATACTTATAATCTAAAATAAAATAAATGTCTGTCTGTCTGTCGGTCTGTCTGTCTGTCTGTATAACCGTTATAGAAACAAAATCTACTGGACGGATTTTGATGAAACTTGGTACAATTATTATTCGTACTTCTGAGCAGGTTATAGTATACTTTTCATCACGCTACAATCAATAGGAGCAGAGCAGTGAAGGGAAATGTTGGGAAAACGGGAGAAATTATGACGACCCGTTGTCGCTGGCACAAGCGATGATCCGCGAACGAAGTCGCTGGCAGAAGCTATTCAAAATAAAATTGCCGCCTCCAAACTTTTATACGCTCAGAGTTAAAACGCCCACTCGGTAACAATGAGCGAAAATTTTCAGAACTTGACTTTTTATTTACTTACACTTCTTTCAGTTAAATGGACATTTGAGTTCGTTTTAGAATTTTTATTTTATTTTTACTTGCCAATCTAGACCANTATAAGACGGACATGTCGGATATTTATTTAATCAATCCGTTTTGTGAATGACATGGCCATATACTAGACTGGCGTTCAAAATCCTTTGTCTGTCTTCGAACTGGTTCGTCAATATCTATTGTTTGAATTTCAATTTGAGGAAGGTTAGGGTCGAAATGGAAATTCGTCGCTTACAAAGTGAGTAGTGAAAGCTTATCTCCAAAGTGAGTAGTGAAAGCACCGGTGTGAAAATCTTGTAACATGATCAAAAAAGTCAAGGACATATAATATCTATAGGTATAATACATCAGTGTTTTGAAAAGTATTCTTGAAAAATGCCACAAAAAGTCACAAAATCTGTTTAAGGAAATTCAGTTATAAAACAAAAAGGCCTTCGCCGTCACTTCGGCTCTTTGTCTCCCAAAGTGGAAGTGAAATACATTAGCCGAAGTTTCTGGAACAAAAGCCGACATGTTTCTATGTTCCTTTTATCTACTATCTATCTACTTAGTAAATAATTTAAAACGTAAGTTATTTGGTATCTTAGGACCCATATATTAGGACCCATCATACAAAGAGGTCAGCCAGGCAGTCGCTCCGCTCCGCTCAGTTATGACTACCATTTCAGACCGAAAGGCAAAGTGCGGTTTAGGGTACTCTTTAACAGTTGATAGCAGCTACCTTAGACATATTTTATTTATATTAATAAGGACTTTCCACAATTATGGGCTACGACTGTCACTGTGGGTATTCAAAAACTGAAAAGCGTAAAATAAAAAACGGTGTCTGCAGGTCTGTTGACTGTGTTTATTTTGTCATCGACTTCTAGAGCCATGTGAAAAGTTTCATTTTATCCCTTTCAGTGTTTTGTGAAGTCGATTTTTTTTTTTGTAAAAAAGTTTTTTACGTCACGAATGAGTCTTGCGAATCGTTACATATTGTTGCGTCGCTCGGGCGCGACAGCTCAAGGGCACATCCACTTGTTCTTTGTATTCCGTGGTATGAACAATACTTACTTGCACCATATTGCATACTACGCCGCGCACCGACTACGCTCCTCGTAGCATGTCGTAGTTACGCTTTTACTACGAACAATATTTTAAACTTTCGTTTAAAAAATATATTCACTTATGCGTGATTAAATTCATCAAAGTAAAAGGTTTGCAATTAAAATTGTAGACTACAAAAGATAGACTTACTGTAACTCTCAAGTACCTGCTATAAAAATTTACTAATTTAGCTAATAATCAACATTTTCGTAAGATAATATTAAATTTCTTTAAGCCTGCATTAAGTTGAAATTTAAAGTTATAATGACACTTTATTTCATGACTGTTTGAAGTACATAAACATAAATTAAAATAGTTTGAAATATAAGTAGCGAAAGTATCAAAATTAACATGATTTATTTTCCATTGTTTAATAAATAATAATAAATAGTTTTGCTATTTATGGCAAGTATTTAGTTTATTTTGAGTACAATATGTAATAGGAGTATTTAGAAATATCTACATCAAAGGGTTCGGTCATCCCTAAAAGCCCTACATGTTGAACTTCTTATTGCTTTTATAAATTGCTAGGAAAATATTTCGAGAAATTATAAATCTGGTGGTGGGTTTTCGACCAATTTGAGAATTCTATTCTATTAAAAAATATAATTTAATAAAAATGTTTCCATTGTTTTTCAGCGTTTATGTACTGTTGTTTATGTATTGTTAATAAATTAAAGGCAATGTTAAGTTGTCTTGGTCTTGCTCAGCCTACGCACGTCCGGACGACGACCACCACCACAACCCGACACACCTGCATGTTGTATTTTCATTTTTCATGTAACTCGTGTTATGACAAATAAATGATCTATCTATCTATCTATTCTTCAAGTCGTCGATCCACCGTGCAGCAGAACGTCCTACACTACGTCTGCCTAAATCTGGGGCCTAAACAAAGACACAAGACACAAACAATTCAATTTTTTTTTTCAATATAATCTCCTTGTAACTCTACACACTCCTCCCAGCGATGCTCCCATCTCTGTAACCCGTCCTTCCGTCGCATTGGATATTAGATAGTTACCCATCCACTTGCTTATGGTGAATGCGACCACAAGAAGCGAGAAATTAAATTATAAAAAGGTTTTTTCATGTTTTACCCAAGTTAACATTGAATATGAGGCGTAATCTTATGTTTCGCGATTATAATACACCACAAGGTAATTTCTGATGACCTTGTTTAACTCCGAAACTTCTTACAATTCACATGTTGCTAGAGAACGTTTTTATGGGGAAATATCATAGTATATTCTAGTCGTCCCATTCACCTTAACCTTATGATCGATCCTTTCCTCTATGGATCGATCAATCCACATGTCTTTGACTTAGCCACGAGATCTTCATTGTTAATGTTGCCACCTTAAATAAATACTGTGTTTACTTATAGAGTTTGTATGTTAAGAAAAGTTTGCTATGTGACTAGAATAACTGGCAAACAGCTTTAGAAAGCCTGACGTCATCCAACTTCTTTACTTTGTTAGTAAAAGAAAGTTCGGTCGTTTTTGTGCCAATCCGGATTTCCGGACTTTTTTAGGTTTGGGTTTGGTAAAACTTACCTATCTACGTTGTATTGAAAAAATTCGACAGATAAAAAATATAGAAAATTCAAAATTGCGGCGGATCAATTTTGTGGCAATTGAAAACTATAAATAAACAATTAAAAACATGCAAGCTTATGAATTGTCGGTCTCCTTTTTGAGAAGTCGTCTTCCTGAAAAATACAGTTGATATAATTATGTTATCATAGTGAGTTAAAATTGTGGGTAGTCCTGGTATTAACATTCGTTTAACTTACGTATAGAATTCAGACAATCCAGAGACATTTTATATTAAAATACTTTCGCGAATTTGCAAAACATTTCACAGAAAATCGTAATAAGTTTTGTGGTTGAAACCGCTCTGAAACCATTTTAGCTATTTATAGTCTTGATTCTGGTAATTCTTTTTCAATTTGAAACCAATAAATGGATAGTTGTAAAGAGAAAAAAACTACGTAAATTGCTTTGGTTATTGAATAAATCCTTTGAGGTGGGCTATTGAAACCAGGTATTGAAATAAAGCGTGGGCCGTGGGTAGGGGTCGCAATACCGGACCATTTAAGCAATACCGGTATTTTCGGTATTGACTCTGGACCAATACCGGTATACCGGTATTTTCGGTATTTCCGAGATTAAGCCAAAGTCAGCAAACACGCAATGCCGGATTTTTTATGGGACCCGCCCCCACCCTATAATAGACTTGAAAAGTTGAAACTGGTGTCATCAGAAACGTCCCATTCGGCAGATCATGCTTATCATGACGATTTACTCCAAATTATGGGGCTTAGCAAATTACAACATTCTGGTATCCTTTTTAATCAATTTAAGCTTGTTTACAAATTACTCACACGATAAGTTGTCATTTGCCAGAGTTTGGAAGTCGGTAACTGATACGCCCGTGCATCGGAGAGCACGTCAATGTCGGTCCTGCGCCTGATCTATTTCCGGGCTATGAGAGTGAGGAATAGGGAGTGCACCTGTATCACAGCAAATGCTTGTTCACTATAATATGTCCTGCGCAGCCGGCTGATCTGATATGAGAACAGTCGCCGTGGTCGACAATCGGCCTTACATGCCATTATATTTGGCAGTCGTTACGGGTGGTCAGAACCAGAGAAAGTCTGACAGCCCGGGCAACTGGGGTGGGTTGTGGAGGTCAGATAGGCGCTTGCTCCACGTAAAATTCTGGTTCTCAGCTGTATTCGGTTAGACTGGAAGCGGACCCCAACATAACTGGGAAAAAGCTAGCCAGACGATATAATTGAACTTGTATTTTAGCTTTGCTCACCGAATACTCGGAGTTGGTAGACCAAAGCTGATTATTATTTTTATGATGTAGAGCCGATACTTCAAGAGCAATGCCATATAAGTTCCATCGGGATGTTACCAGTATTTTTAAACCGACTTTCCAAAGAGCTCCCGTCTGTAATTTTAATTAAATGGCGTGTAACTTTTTCTATTTGTATTTGTTTATGTTTATTTTACTAAAACCGAAAATACCGAAAATCCCGGTTTTTGTGAAATGAATACCGGTATTGCTTAGACCTAAATTTGGTCCGGTATACCGGTATTTTCTGATACCGGTATTCCGGTTTGCGACCCCTAGCTGTGGGTATAGGACGGGCGGGACGTCAATTCTGAAATGACACTACCGATTGCTCGGGACCGACCGACATACGACCGACCTTTGCATTGTTGTTCTACTACGAAAATAGTTCGGTTTGGCTCTCAGATTAATGATGGTTTACGATATAACAACTGTCAAAATGATGTTTGGTCGGAACGAGTCGCAAACGAACCGACTAAACGATATGGAAAATGATTTCGTAGTAAGAAACATGCGAACATTCGGCCGATAGTTCGTCGTTAACACGTTCGGAGTAGACCCCCAGGTATATACATTTGCGATGTGCGAGCCATCCGTCAAGCGTATACCAGACTTAGGTATTTGGGCGTTAGAGCCTTATGTTGTTCTAGACCCAGAATGTACCTACTCGGATATAAATGATTTATGAGTTGTAATTACTAGATTTAGTGCGAGTTTCTCAGATTCTAGGTGAAGGTTTAGATAGCTACTTGACAGATAAAGTCATATTTTTTTTAAATTAAGTCTATTTTCTATGGCACTATCTGTAAGACAGCTATTTACAACTAGAACCTGCGAAGCTGGCTGTTAATGTTAGGTATAACAGACGTGTTATACATGCGTTTTTCTGACCCTATCCTAATTTTCCTTGGTGTGAGCGCAGCATGTCTGTGTCTGCCGTTATCTCACAGATTCTTATTGCTCATTAAGCCATTGGCTCAGAATTTATCTGGCCCGTTTGGCTATTCCATTTGATCCGCACCTACTTCCAAGGACACACTTTTTATCTAGGTCTGTTAGGTACTTACTAGATATTTATTTATGTGTATGTAAAGTTACTTACTAATATTATGGAGCTGAAGATTTTGTGTTTGCTTGAATGCGCTAATCTCAGGAAGTAGGTACAGACAACAGCAGGTCAACGTATACGAAACTGTAAAATTTTACCAATCGAACATCAACCTACCTCCATTGCGATAAGGTTGAAAATCTATTGCAGAAATTTGACAGATTGTGGTGACTTGATGTGCTGTGCTGTCGTCTGTACATTATCTACTCAAAAAAAAAACCAGTTCTAGAAATTAAAATTCAATAAATTTATAAGATTTTTATCTGAGTGTGGAGTACTTACCAAAGCTAAGATCTAGCCTAATTTAATAAAAGCCTTTCAGGGTTAGCCTTGTCACATACACCACTCTAGTCAGAAATTAAAGATGAAACAAAGGGTAGGTATGATTGATAGAGACGAAGTATTACGAAGGTACATCATTCATAATGCGGGTATCGGCTATTTGACCTACTTCAGTGATTGATGCCCGTAATTACCTAATTACTATTGCAAATAGAGCGAGGTCGTAAACTTAGTGTATATTCTGGTTCTGACGGATTGTCAACAAATATTGATACCCTTTGAGATGTAGGTTGATTGAATTTTGACACTAGTTGGTTGAATGCCTGCCGCGCCTTGCCACACAAAGGCTCAAGAAGGAACATGGTAGGTTTAACGGCCGTTCCCAATAACCTATCTAACTCTGGATTTGCTTACCAGAGATAGGATTTTGACATTACTTGTATGGGGCTAATGTCAAAATTCTATTACTAGTAAGCAAATCCAGAGATAGACAGAATATTGATTTCCGCAGTTAGTCAGTTAGAATCTGACACTCTGGAAATTTTTATCTAATATTGCCAAGACTTTACTGTTTGTTCGTGCCATGTGTAATTCTGTAAATAGGCTGTTTAAGTATCTTAATTGTGTTAGTAGGCACTTTAAATTTTCACTAAAGACGTACCTATTTCTGTTGCCGTTACAATTAACTAGAAAAAATATATATTTTAGAGGTATATCATAAAATAAAAATCTTTTATTTATTAAATAAAAAAATATACTAAATGTTTGTTTGTCCTAAGAAAGTCTTACCTAAGAACTGTATAAATCTTAATCTCTACCGTTCAATTCCGGAGAGAACTCAGTTAGTTCGCTCCTAGCAATTCAATTGAGACTAAATGTCGCCCTTTAAAATCTATTTCTACTAAGTATTTTAAAGGCGAATGAAGCAGGTTAGGTGTTGTTTTATATCACAAACTAATGATATTACCTATATTAATAAGTTGACCACTGTGCAGACAACAGCAGGTCAACGTATACGAATCTGTCAAATTTTACCAATCAAACATTAACCTGTCTAACTCTGGATTTGCTTACTAGTGATAGAATTTTGACATTAGCCCCATACAAGTAATGTCAAATTCCTATCTCTGGTAAGCAAATCCAGAGATAGATAGGTTATTGGGAACGGCCGTTAAACGAATAAAACCGTCTTAGATCGAAGGAATGCTTGGACCAATATGAATTTAAGCAATTTCAGGAAGGAATTCTTTACACGTTTTGTAATCCCGAAGGAGATCGGCTGCCAGAATTTGAAATCGAGAACTTGTGTACGGATGTCCCTTGTAACCACAATATTATAAAGCTTAAAAGTTTGTTTGCTGACGCTAATCTCAGAAACTACTGGATCGATTAGAAAAATTGTTTCTGTGTTAGGTAACCCATTTATCGAGAAAGACTGTAGGCTTCTTTTTATCCGAGTGCGTGAAGTTGTTCCCACGGCATACGGGTTAAACTGTGGGAAACAGCTAGTATCAAATATAAACCAGTCTATAAGAGGTTGGTTTGACTGTATAGGTACAGACGCCAGCACATCAACCGACCACAGTCTGTCAAATTTCTGCAATAGATTTTCAACCTTATTACAATAGTGGACGGTTAATGTTCGATGGGTAAAATTCTACGGATGCGAGTAGGGTGACCTGCTGTCGTCTGTACATATCGCTGGCCTACATAATCTCCACATGAAGCCTATATTACAAAGTCTGTTGGACTTTTATCTCCATACCCAACTTTATCGGCAAACATATTGATCCCTAAATAAACGAATCGATGTATATTCAGGCTCCAAAGTTTCTAGTTTCAGTAGATAACTAGTGTGTCCAGACATTCTAAGTATGTAGATATAACAAATAATAAATTTGTGGGCGTAGAAACATTTTCAATATATAATGTACGCTCAAGTACCTAAGTAGGAAAATAATTTCCTATATCTATACTAATCTATTCTATCTATCTATACTTATATTTATCTATACTGTATTAAGAGGTGAATTGCGAAAATCTCAGAAACCACTGAACTTTGCTCAGAGGTAAGAGTGGCTTAATTTGTTGCTCTTGGGCCCTTCTATTACCCCCTTCCGGATATACGTTGAATTACAAGTAACTCTGTATAGAATTGGATAGCATATACACGACTATTATTTATATTCCGATATAAATAGCGATATCATTAAATACTCATTTTTTGCCCAAAGTCGAAAAAGTACAAAGATACGGAAATGTAACACAATATCGTAAAGGAATTCTTTTATATTTGACTACACGAAGGCTTCGTATAATAATAGGACGTCAGAAATACTTCCGAATCTGAATGATCAAATAAGGAATATTCCACTAATATATGTATGTCTTTAAATATCTCCTCTTTCACATGGTTGAATATAGAATCTTACACATGTAGGTATGTTTCATCTTTCGAGCAGTATAGCACCATTACTTTGGGGGAGTTGCACCATTTAACTATAACGATAACCAAATCTTAACATGAACTTACCGTCCGTGGTCAACTCGGTGATCTGATAGTTATAACTATACTATTTTTTTATGTTATGATGACTTAATTAGTAACTTGCGTCAATAGAGATTGACGCAAGTTACTGAATCGTTAAAAAAATAGAGTAGCGGCCATGTAAAAATTCGCAGTTTCGATTTCATTTTCTTTGCCAACCGGTCCGATATTAAAAATATTCGATTAAGTTTCGTTAGGTTACACCACTATAACTATCAGTTATGAACTGTCAGGGAACTCATCATAAAATAAATCCACTATAAATGGTGCAATACGCCGTAAAAGTAGATTTTATTGTCCGGCTTACTCTATCATAGTTATGTTCTGTTTTAAACAGAGCAATAGTATCTAAATATATAAAAATATGTATACGTATTCGATTTAGCAGTGGGGCATTGAACTAAGTGAGTTATTGCTTAAATTAGTTCCTATAAAAACATATTACCCCATCATATTGACAAAGGGGGTTATAAATAAAATTCTATCGAAGGAAAGTCGTTTGCGAAATCAAATGAAGCATGGCATGGAAAATAAGAAGGATAAAAATATCAAAACTGTTTTGCGTGATTGTGCCCCTTTTCTCAAGGAATTAATTCACGAAACAGTATTAAACTTGTTATTTCACAGTTAAAATACAAAATTGTTTTATCGATTTAAAACAGACAAGCTTTCGGTTACACCCTTCCCGGAAAAACATCTCCCCGCATCCGAAAAAAATATAGCCTATGTTACTCGCCAATAACGCAGCTTTTAAACAGTGAAAAATAAAATTCAAATCGGTTCAGTAGTTTCTGTCGCAGCCTCTAGGTTACAAACAAACATTTTTCCTCTTTATTATATGAGTACATATACTCGCTTTACCATGTGAGTAGATTGAACAAATATACCAGTTAACAAGTGGTAGTTCACCCTTTAGGTATTTTAGCGAATAAAACAAAACATTAGTGCTCAAAAACCATTCTACCTTAACCAAAGGAAGACAGACTGCTTTGAATTCTACACTAAAGGTAATACATATGTAAATTTAAATAGTCATGCACGTACGACAGTAACTTTGTAGTTCTTAGTTCAAGAAACGTCTAGAATAATACACCAACCTACCTTCTGTCGTACTCGTCACCTGTTGAAAGTTTCTTGAACCCAAAATACCTATTTATTTTGTTAAATGGAAGTTATTCTAAAATGAAACAACTGCGGTATTTAACAGTGTATTTTACATATAAGAAAATTTACATTTATATCAAAATTAGTAGCTTATTTTAAGTTTAGTCACATCAAACTAAGTTTTACAGAGTTCTGTCAAGAAATTCTTACTTTGCTAATGTAATGAAAGTGTATTTACAGTAGCGGGTTTTTACAGGTATTTTGAACACTATCATTTTCTATGTGTACAACATTTAACATCTATTGTATATTTGGTAATCAGCGATAAAGATAACAAGAAATGATACGTCAAAGTTTAAAGCTTTACATAGAATTCAATTAATACACATTTATGTTAAAAAAATATGTGCGTACCTAAATAAGGGTAAACGATCAGACAGATCACTTGATGAATAGCGATTATAGGCGCCCATGGATAATAATGGACCGTGGCAAATTTAAGCATGATATTTGGTCTCAATAATAAAAAAGTAATAACAGGCGTCGAACGTAGGTACCTTATTATAGAGGTATATTCTAAACTTCTACATTAACAAACAGACAATAAAAGCAATAGTCAGGTGATACACATTACTTTACAGTTCGTTTCAATGTCTTACGGCAACAAACGAGACATATAAAGAGCATTAGAACCACAAAGTAGTAAACCAACGCCGAAAAGTGCTTATTAAAAGTTTTCTAACTAAAGTTACGCTACAAATGTGAGTACAAAATTTCTAATGATAAAGAATTAGGTTATTTACCTAAATCTTATTAACGTTCTTCTTCAATATGTACGCAAAATATTGGGGAAAAAATATGAACAGACGACAGCACATCTAGTTACTACAATCTGTCAAATTTCTGCAATTGATTTTCAACCTTATTACAATGGAGGTAGGTTAATGTTTGACTGGTAAAATTTGACAGTTTCGTATACGTTGACCTGCTGTCGTCTGTACTTGGTTTTCATAAAGTAGGGTGCGTGATTACTTTTTATTTATATAATAATCTCGAATAAAAAGTATTATTTTTTTAGTTTTCACTGTTTTCATATTATTTTACATTTACGTATTTAAGTGCCTAACATTTACAAAATAATTATTTGTGTAATTACGTTAACTTTGACTTAATACGCATAATTAGTTACAAATATCTACATACTTGTATCGCTGGATAGACAAACATAAAACACATCATTTTTTGACGCAAATGAAAAATATTAATATAAGCTTTCATATTATTATACTAATCCCTGAAATTATCAGATGTAAGAAATACTTTTTATATACACAACAGTCTTAAGGAAAGGTTAATATTATTTGACTTAGAAGACCTTACTTTAAATGGTTCTAAATTAAGTAACTCTTTCTCTAAGCTTATTCTACCATCTGTTGCTGTCGTTTAATATCTTTAGTTAGTTAATTCAGTTATTAACTAAAGTTTTAATTCACGATCCTGTTAATTTCGGAACAACGGTAAAGTTTTTAGCTGAATTCTTATTTTGTCTGCAATGTTATACGAGTACATTATTGGCTGTAATACTCTGATAGAAATATATTTTAAAATAATAGATATTATAATTAGATTTCTTAGCAAAATATGTTAGTACCTAACTATCTAGGAAGAGATAGGATTGGGATTGATTTATGCAAAAACTTGTTTCAAATTTAACAGTTTTATAACTAATTTTCATGCTCGCTATATTTCATTTTCAGGCAAACTGATAGGGTAAAAAAATATCCATTACGATGTAATCTTTGAAAGCTTTTGTGATTAATTAACAACTTAGCAATAACTCGGTAAGTTCTTAAACAAAAATCTTTGAAATACTTAATTAACAGTGTTATAAAGTTGTTAATTACAATGTTTCAAAGAAATAAAGTTACTATATTTATGTTGTAATCTTCTTAAATTGAAGCACAAAACCTGTGGTTTTAATTGACCAATGAAGTGGAAATACTAAACTAGAGAAAGGACTAATACTTAGTATGAATACCTACACCATACTCTAGTTACAAATACCGATACACCCCGAGAAATTCGTTAAATATAGTTACAACTATGTACCCCCACGATAATTGGGATTCTCAGCAATTATTGTATTTATCCAATACAGAAATATGACAATACATATTTATTTATTTACAATGTTATATAAAGTTGTCATTTACACCCAGAACCTGAAGGATTTCAAAAACTGGTTCAAGTCTTCGAATAACTTTTGAAAACGGGTTCTTCGCAATCTCTATCTTCACTAACACAATACGGCGAGGGATCTTTTACGAAATCGACTTTGCTAATAAATGATATTCTGGATTCTCGTTTTATGCTGGTGGAGTTGACGCTGGGTAGGGTCGTGACCTCCCGGCAGATAGTGTGATCCAAATTGATGATGCGGGAATCGCGCCGACCGCGGACCTTCCTGCACAGTAAAGTCTCTTGGAAAGCGATGCGGTATCTGAAACAAATGGTTTTGTTTTGTAAAATAAAGTATACATAAAATGGAAAAGTTTGTGTCAAGTCGTAGAATTTTCACACTGACGAATTTTACGCTCGATTTTTCAGCCAATGTAAGAACAAAAGCAATATCCATTTTCCATATGTTTCTAGTCTAGTTTCTAGTAATAAGTTTTTAAAAAAACTATCACCATCGGTGAATTTTTAAAAGCGGGCAATGCCCTAGATAATAGATGGTTCTAAATTACAATGTTCGTAGTTTTCATAATCCCCTTCATTAATAAAATAGGAAGGAAAAAGGTTATGATGCAAAGTTTAATTAAACACGCTGATATTTTATTTAAACGAAGACTAGCCAACATGTTGTGACCACCCACGCATAGCATAGAATTTTTACAGAAATTAACGTTTTCACACTTCTGAAGGCACCCAATTCCAAATATTACAAGTTGTAGCTTTTATTTTAAGAGCAACGGTATACCGTGCCGTTTATGTAATTCAATTGTCCAATTTAGTATTTACATGGAAGAAAATATTTTTCTTTCCTTCTCGTTTCGACTTAATATTTTTGACACCAGAAAATGACTAGAGCATTACAGCATCGCTTTTGTAAGATTTACCTCGGCTTTTCTTAAGACGGTGAGATTGTTCCGGATTATAATATTTAACTAACCGTGTTTGAGAGATTCCTGTTGCCTACACAGACATCTTTTTGATTAGGCAATTTGCAAAACCGGGAGATACGTTTTGCTACTTCTAGTAATGTTATCTCCAAGACTGAAGTCTTCTCTGACAAAAATAATAAACATTGATGAAGTAAACGACAGGATTGACGTATTTTCGTGAAATCTGAGTAAATTCACAATAGTTTTATTAAATTTTGTAAGTTACTTTCTTATATTTAGTTTGTACTGTTTTATACGTATTTTTAAGTTTTGCTGTTGCTTTGGATACAAATATTCGTAATAGCTTGTAAATAAATATCCAACAATAACGTTCGAACAAATATTACGTTTATATAAGATTAGCGCTCGTCACATTGACCACAAAAGGCGATTGTCGTGACGTCATATGACGTCACCCCTTTCTGCTTGACAGCATGTTAACACCAAAAATAAACGAACTTCACCCACGCTTATCTTGATTTTTCTAGCTTCGTTAAATCTTGTCAAGACTGACAAGCATTTATTACGTGCCCCTGATGTTCCCAGTTTTCATTGAAAGCCCCTTTCCCATTAAATTAATTAACTAATCTCATCTCAGTGGACCGATATTGCGTTTGTTTCAATTCTAAGTTAATTTCCAATTCTGGAACAATGCTCTGAATATTTTTCCCTTTTTGGTAGGTAACTGAATTTGTTTGAGTGAATACTCTCGGCTTTGGGAATTACATAATTTGCACGTAATGGAAAAAGGGGTTGTAAAAAACCGTACGAAAAATGTCTTGGGGTAATGTGTGCGGGTTTAGTCTTTAGGTTATATTCCATCATCATGTAGAATAGGTACTCGTAAATAGGCATTCTTTCGTGAAGCCAAGCGAAAAGTCGATTTGTTTACTACTCACATGTGTCGCCTTGGATATCTCAACCGAAGTTTTAAAAGCAAGATAGCATTATTAGGCTGAGTTTGCCATACCTTCATTTGAGGTAGGTATACTTTTAGACATACTAATTTACCGCAAAAAAAAATAAAATCTGATAGTCTTACATTTCGATGTACCTACCTACTTAAAAGTTCTAACTGTGTTAACCCAAAAAAATATAGCCTTGATTTTAGCCCGATATGGCAACGTTACTCCAAGTGGAGCTAATCTGTTGATTAATTATTAAAAACTGTTCTCAATACAATATAAAATAATAATGGATAATACATACGATTTCCATCACAAAGCAAGCATCATATATCAAGTTAGAAGAGAGGGCTATATATAAAATTCTATACACAAATGACCTTACGCCAAAGATTTGTATTAGTTACTATGAGATCGACGCTTCTTTCAAGTGTACTATTAATGGTATAGATAGAATATCTGAATAATCTGTGTACCCTTTGTAAAGATGCCGGCAGGTCAACCTATTCGAGTCTGTCAAATTGTTACCTTCCACTATTGAATTAAGGTTGAAAATCTATTGAAGTTTGACAAAGTTAGGTTAGGTGCTTGCGTCTGCACCTTTGACATAATATTAAGCTTTTGTATAGAAATTTTCTTTATAATACTATAGATCAGCGGTCGGCAACGCGCGGCCCGCGGGCCGCATGCGGCCCGCGCAGGTCATACTTGCGGCCCGAGAATGTTTTGTAAATATGTCCTAATAATATCAAAATAAATGCGTAAACAAACCGCAAGCAACCATATAGTTACTATACGGTACTATACTATAGTAAATAGTGTGTAACGCGCTTCGATGAAATGTGCATATATCAGAGAATTTACATTTCTTACTTTAAAGTTTAACTAAAACTATTCTTATATGGTCCTCATCTCTGTCACTCGGTAATGTAATCAAAAGGCTGGCAACATTGCCACGTTGAATGGCTCAAACATATAGTTGCCGATGAGACTACCTTTTCGCTACCTTTTGCGAGGCCGTGATGCTAGCAAAGGAGGCGACAGAATGGGAAAGAGAGACTGCCTCCTCTCTCCCTTCTCGCAGCAGACGCACTGGGCGCCGTGGCAGACTTTCAGCCACCAAAGGGCGCGGCCTCAGGACGACCGACTCGGTGCGTCTTGCCGTCCGACCTGCAGCAAGCCTCGAGGCGGCGACGTCGTGCTCCGCGCGCGCCTCATAGTGGAGTCCTGCGGCCGGGGTGACGGTCGCAGTGTGTGACGGGTCCCGCCAGACCATCTGGTGGGCCAATAGGTACCCGTCGGGGGATAGGACGAATGCTTCGGCAATACCCAACCCACACATGGGTACATGAGGAACACGGGTTGGTTTTTAGTCAGTAAGAGTCTGACAGTCCCCTTCGCTCTTCCTCGAGGGCGGAGAGTCTCCATGAGGATTTGCCAATCCGACACCAAAAAAAGGTCCACATTTAAGATGGATAAGTTAATTTGGGGCAAAACAACAGTAACATTCGGGTTCTGGAGTTTATATCACAAGTGCGGCCCGCCGTTAAATTTTTTTGCTACCTAGTGGCCCTTGCCTACCAAAAGGTTGCCGACCGCTGCTATAGATCATTCATAGTTCTGTACACCATAAAGAAATCTAAATAAATATTTAATTTGATAAATTTGAATAATATAAGGCTAGTGATTAAGGTACGTATATTGTTATTTTCGTCTATTTGCCTAATTAAAATCCCTAATATTTCGCCTACTTACGTTGTATAAAAGAAGTAACTTATTTATACAAATAAGTAGGTACTTACTTGGAGTTGAGCCAGAGAACCATCAGATTAATACGATTCCATCATAACACAATTTTTGCCTATAAATCATGTGAAAAGGTCATACACACTTCGCGTTTGTTGTTTAATTTCAAACCTAAGTTCGTACGACTTTAAAGTTTATTTTGCATTGACAAATAAATAAGACCACTGGACTTTGCATAGCCTTCCATAAGTACTGAAAGTTCCAAAGCTATGAAATTAATTTGCTTTCATCATAATTGTTTTTATAATTATATGAAAACGGCAATAATTGAAATATTGGCTTACATGAAAACTAATTTATCAAATGAGCTTTGTCATTATTTATTTACTTTAAATAATAAATAGGTTAACTGCTATTTCATACATTTTTTGCTCTGATAACCAGTCATATCAAGGTGTTGAGGCGATCAAATAGGCAGTCGCTCTATGTTTAACACTGGTACTCAGCTGCATCCAATTAGACTGGAAGCCGACATAGTTGAGAAAAGGCTAGGCAGATGATTGCATTTGCACAACGCGACGGTCAGTAAGTATTATATAATATTCATATGGGTAGAATGTATATTACCACAACATATCTATATGTATATGAAGGATGCTATATGAACGTACATAAATCAGTCTAGACGTAGCGTTAATTACTAGGGCCTGAATCATCCAATCCAGATAAATCTCTAGAACTAACTTCATTAACATCGCCTGTCTTTGACTCGATTAACTAACTCAGTATGCCAGTTAAGACGATTTAATTAATTACTTGTCAATCTTATAATTTATGGGAATATGTTAAATGATAAATATATACGTAAGGAAGTGGTTAGCGACTATGCTTAGGTTGCTTGGTTCAACTTGGACTGTAACCTAGCTTTAACCAGTTTTAAAATGGCCGCCCATTGGTCACACAGATGTCATGGCCGGTTAAGGTAAAGTTATAGTTAAAGGTGGTTAAAGTTAAATCGCCACCTAGCCTACCCGTCGGGTTCGAAAGAGTTACCGCGGCCCGGGCACACAAAGGGCTCCCGAAGGAACACGGTGGGTTTTATTCAGTAAAAGTCTGACACTCCCTCACGCTGTCACCCACAGCGGGTCATACTGATGATTTCCCATCGATATATAAAAAAAGCCACCTAGTCTATGTCTTCCGATAACATGCATATTTTTACAAAGGTACATCACTAAAATAAATAATATCTAACTCTGGATATATTCGTGGAAAGTGAAAGAAACATATTTTACGATGTCCTGAAAAGTGGACACTTAAGGAGGTATACTTGTTGTACACAATTCCCTCAAAACAAAATACTTACGATGGAAACAATAATACAATTATGTTATATTGTTTTTTCTATACCGATTGAGCAGATATCTTAAGTATTCCTAAGTAAAAAGGAGTGATTTAATTTCCAACAAAGTATGGTTCGATAAAAAACCGGCCAAGTGCGAGTTGGACACGCGCACCATTATATTAGGTTCCGTACCATTATATTAGTTTATTGTATGGGGACCCCATATTATTTTTTTTAATTTTTATATTTGTTGTTATAGCGGCAAAGGATATACATCATTTGTGGAAATATCAGCTTTCTAGCTATCACGGTTAATGAGGTACAGCGTAGAGACAGACAGACAGACAACGAAATATTAGTAATAGGGTTTTACACTTTGGGTACGGAACCCTAAAAACCTAAATATTTCTTATACTTTTTTTCTATTTCAACTCTAACGTTTGTTTCATAATTTTTGTAAGTTCAGTTGACAACGAAGTGAAATATTACAATGAACAACTTCATTTAAATAGTTATTTAGTGCCAGTAGTGCTGGTCTATTAGACATAGACTCCTATTTAAACTTGTAACCAAAGCAATTTATTTAGTTTAAATTGAAGAATTAGGTTCCATTAATCGGGATCACACGGACAATTTGAGGTCAAAATTTATGACAAGTAAAACGTTTGAATATAGGCCAAGCACGATTTTCATTTGCTGTTCATATATTTAGGATTTTCGTGTAGGTACATTTTTTTATAGGTTACCTATACTTTATTATTTTTTTGTTTTGCTTATTTAATGCTTTCATAACTTACTTACTTTTTTATTGAGACATAAAGGTATTAAAGTTTAAGGGATCCGTAAGTCCATCACACACCTATGTATAGCTCCCTACTTTCTCATGAAATCGAAAGAACTCTAATACATATTCTTCTTTGCATTATAATAATAATACCTATTACCAATTTATCCGCCTAGTAAGATAATATAGGATATTTATCAGAAGTTATTTAGAGATATGATAGGTAAAGTACCTACATATTTAAGGTTCAGGAAATTAGTAAAAAGATATTCTTTCAATGAGGCGATTCATTAAGGCTGAGGCCAAACGAGCGTAATTTTTTGAGTCGTGAGTCGCAGAATTTCGGTCGCAAAAAATCGTTACAAACAAAAAAGACAACTCATTTTGATTTGCCGTGTGAATCAAATAGGACTTTTGTATAAAACCGAATGTAGCAGATTTTCTGCAACCGAAATTCTGCTACTTACAACTCACAAAATTACGCTCGTTTGGCTTTACCCTAAAAGAAACGCGTCCACAAAGATCACGTAATTTTCAATTGAAGCCACATACGAATTAGCTAAGTTGTGGAGAATATGTGAAAGTAGGTGTTGAGTCGGGACATTTCGGAGAAAGCACGCATTGTGTTCAAAAAGTTTCTTCTTGTTTTACACTCACTGAAAGATTATGTTGTAAAAACTTCTGCCTATTATGTCACAAAAAAGGTAACTTCTTTTTTACAAAGCTAGTGGATATGCCATTTATCTTTGTTTTTTCCGCAAAATTTCAAGGTAAACTGGCCGATAAATATTGTGGTCCCCAAGTTACTCGTACTTCTCAAGGTTGCAAGAAAAAACCTGAATAAGTTATGTAAACTAAGTACGTACATTTTGTACGTGAAAAGTACGAAATATTCCTTTAGATGAAAGTATGTAAATATTTACCCTCGCTACATACTTTGTGATACAATGTATTACATTCTGTTCTGCAAACACTTTAGTATTGTTTCATATTCAATTTGAATTCAATATTAACATTGCTACAAAGAAAAAAGGAGGAGAGGTAATCGAATCCCTTGTGGCGTAATTCTTTTTGTATTTTAGCATTTTTTCTTATATTGTGGATGTGTTTACAAACACAGGTTACACGCGCGTAAGGAAATACCGGAGAAATTCAATTGTCCCTCGTGGATAAGATCTGACAAGGGTGCGTGATCAATTTATCATCCATTACGATAATCATACCGTCCTTTTATTATTACTTATAACATCTTCACTTATAATTTAAATGTGAACATTAAGAAATATGTTCATAGGGTTAGAGAGCACATTTATCGAGAAAGGCTACTTTTATCCGAGTACACGTATGTTAATATAAACTGAATTCATTCTCTCTCGTTGCTTGAGTTATTCCAAAACGTAAATTACAAAATGCCTAACATAAAGCTCTCAAAAAACCAGCATCGAGTCGGCAGATATTATTAAATTGTTCAACTTTCATTAATATTCCGGTGACACGAGTATTTTTAATTAAAATATTATTAACTTTTTATTCGTCAGGTATTGTTGTTATTACTGAAATACGTATCTAATACTTTTACAAATTACGTTCTGCAAAACTGTTGCTATGCTTTGGACATTCAATCCACACTGATTCGTGAGAACTTTCACAAACAAACATAAGGTATTTTCCATGTCAAAAGTAATTTGTTACTTGCTAAAAGTTTCCCATGTGGTGATTCTAGTGCTTTATTAAGCAAGTTAGTGTTACTTCATAACTGTACTAGATGCTACGACCGCTACGCAGACTGCTACGACACCGTCTCGTAGTCGCTAAGTAGATGTAATGTAGTCTACGACCCCAGGTAAAGGACATTTCGTAAACTTTGCGCTGTACATTATGATGTTTGTGTCTAAGTACTTTTATATTAGTACGAATAGTAATATTTAAAAACTAGCTTCTGCCCGCGACTTCGTTCGCGGATCATGTCGCTTATGCCAGCGACAACCGGTCGTCATAATCAAAGATCTTTCCTTTCACTGCTCTGTTCCTGTTGATTGTAGCGTGATGAAAAGTATACTATAACCATCTCAGGAGTATGAATAATAATAATTGTACCAAGTTTCGTTAAAATCCGTCGAGTAGTTTTTGTTTCTATAACGGTTATACAGACAGACAGACAGACAGACAGACAAAAGTTCTACTGATTGCATTTTTGGCATCAGTATCGGTCCCTAATCACCCCCTTATAGTTATTTTGGAAATATATTTAATGTACAGAATTGACCTCTCTACAAATAAGTATAGATATATTTACTATAATCTCTAACCGGTCGTGTCGGATAGCCGTCCCATCGGGTAATGAGGGTGAGGGAATAGGGAGTGCACCTGTGTCTGCGCAAATGCTTGTGCACTATAATATGTCCTGCGCAGCTGGCTGATCTCCTTATATGAGAACAGCCGCCGTGGCCGACAATCGGCTAGGACGCCATCATCATAAGTATAGATGTACAAAAATGTTAGTAATGGAAATAACAATATCTACGGCCAGTTCACAGGTTCCAAAAAAAACTAACAGATAACGCCATAGAAAAGTCGTCAAAATTAAAAGATTTCTATGGCATTATGTGTCAGATAGCTATCTAGTACTTTATCTGGAACTTATGAAACTGAAAGCTTCAGTTTTACAGGAGTATTTTTAAATCAGAAACGGTTATTGACCTCGTTAAAACCCTGCAGGTGATCTAATTATTATCCCGTTTACCAATAAAAGTACTCAGACACCATAGTTCAGTGAATCATATTACGATTTTGTTATTAATATTTAAATGGCACAAGTCTGCAGCTCAATGCGAAAAGTTTCAGAATTATAGATAAAGTTTCTCAATTTATTCTAGTATTATAGATATTTCACATTCGTCTTTAGACTGCTGTAATGATGACATTACATGGTTCATTTTTACTGTTCAATTTGTACGAAGCTACCAAATCGAATCAATGCGACATAAAAGTCTGTAATTCAATGTATTTTTGCGTGAATAAGTCGCGTCTTTCAACAAAAAATATGTTTTGCTGAACCATGTAGGTATAAGTTTAATGTCATGATTTTCTTAATGAAAATATTTAATGCTAGCCGTTTTGCCGCGGTTTCACTCGCGTACCCTGGGAAGTACTGCCCNTTCCAAAGCTATGAAATTAATTTGCTTTCATCATAATTGTTTTTATAATTATATGAAAACGGCAATAATTGAAATATTGGCTTACATGAAAACTAATTTATCAAATGAGCTTTGTCATTATTTATTTACTTTAAATAATAAATAGGTTAACTGCTATTTCATACATTTTTTGCTCTGATAACCAGTCATATCAAGGTGTTGAGGCGATCAAATAGGCAGTCGCTCTATGTTTAACACTGGTACTCAGCTGCATCCAATTAGACTGGAAGCCGACATAGTTGAGAAAAGGCTAGGCAGATGATTGCATTTGCACAACGCGACGGTCAGTAAGTATTATATAATATTCATATGGGTAGAATGTATATTACCACAACATATCTATATGTATATGAAGGATGCTATATGAACGTACATAAATCAGTCTAGACGTAGCGTTAATTACTAGGGCCTGAATCATCCAATCCAGATAAATCTCTAGAACTAACTTCATTAACATCGCCTGTCTTTGACTCGATTAACTAACTCAGTATGCCAGTTAAGACGATTTAATTAATTACTTGTCAATCTTATAATTTATGGGAATATGTTAAATGATAAATATATACGTAAGGAAGTGGTTAGCGACTATGCTTAGGTTGCTTGGTTCAACTTGGACTGTAACCTAGCTTTAACCAGTTTTAAAATGGCCGCCCATTGGTCACACAGATGTCATGGCCGGTTAAGGTAAAGTTATAGTTAAAGGTGGTTAAAGTTAAATCGCCACCTAGCCTACCCGTCGGGTTCGAAAGAGTTACCGCGGCCCGGGCACACAAAGGGCTCCCGAAGGAACACGGTGGGTTTTATTCAGTAAAAGTCTGACACTCCCTCACGCTGTCACCCACAGCGGGTCATACTGATGATTTCCCATCGATATATAAAAAAAGCCACCTAGTCTATGTCTTCCGATAACATGCATATTTTTACAAAGGTACATCACTAAAATAAATAATATCTAACTCTGGATATATTCGTGGAAAGTGAAAGAAACATATTTTACGATGTCCTGAAAAGTGGACACTTAAGGAGGTATACTTGTTGTACACAATTCCCTCAAAACAAAATACTTACGATGGAAACAATAATACAATTATGTTATATTGTTTTTTCTATACCGATTGAGCAGATATCTTAAGTATTCCTAAGTAAAAAGGAGTGATTTAATTTCCAACAAAGTATGGTTCGATAAAAAACCGGCCAAGTGCGAGTTGGACACGCGCACCATTATATTAGGTTCCGTACCATTATATTAGTTTATTGTATGGGGACCCCATATTATTTTTTTTAATTTTTATATTTGTTGTTATAGCGGCAAAGGATATACATCATTTGTGGAAATATCAGCTTTCTAGCTATCACGGTTAATGAGGTACAGCGTAGAGACAGACAGACAGACAACGAAATATTAGTAATAGGGTTTTACACTTTGGGTACGGAACCCTAAAAACCTAAATATTTCTTATACTTTTTTTCTATTTCAACTCTAACGTTTGTTTCATAATTTTTGTAAGTTCAGTTGACAACGAAGTGAAATATTACAATGAACAACTTCATTTAAATAGTTATTTAGTGCCAGTAGTGCTGGTCTATTAGACATAGACTCCTATTTAAACTTGTAACCAAAGCAATTTATTTAGTTTAAATTGAAGAATTAGGTTCCATTAATCGGGATCACACGGACAATTTGAGGTCAAAATTTATGACAAGTAAAACGTTTGAATATAGGCCAAGCACGATTTTCATTTGCTGTTCATATATTTAGGATTTTCGTGTAGGTACATTTTTTTATAGGTTACCTATACTTTATTATTTTTTTGTTTTGCTTATTTAATGCTTTCATAACTTACTTACTTTTTTATTGAGACATAAAGGTATTAAAGTTTAAGGGATCCGTAAGTCCATCACACACCTATGTATAGCTCCCTACTTTCTCATGAAATCGAAAGAACTCTAATACATATTCTTCTTTGCATTATAATAATAATACCTATTACCAATTTATCCGCCTAGTAAGATAATATAGGATATTTATCAGAAGTTATTTAGAGATATGATAGGTAAAGTACCTACATATTTAAGGTTCAGGAAATTAGTAAAAAGATATTCTTTCAATGAGGCGATTCATTAAGGCTGAGGCCAAACGAGCGTAATTTTTTGAGTCGTGAGTCGCAGAATTTCGGTCGCAAAAAATCGTTACAAACAAAAAAGACAACTCATTTTGATTTGCCGTGTGAATCAAATAGGACTTTTGTATAAAACCGAATGTAGCAGATTTTCTGCAACCGAAATTCTGCTACTTACAACTCACAAAATTACGCTCGTTTGGCTTTACCCTAAAAGAAACGCGTCCACAAAGATCACGTAATTTTCAATTGAAGCCACATACGAATTAGCTAAGTTGTGGAGAATATGTGAAAGTAGGTGTTGAGTCGGGACATTTCGGAGAAAGCACGCATTGTGTTCAAAAAGTTTCTTCTTGTTTTACACTCACTGAAAGATTATGTTGTAAAAACTTCTGCCTATTATGTCACAAAAAAGGTAACTTCTTTTTTACAAAGCTAGTGGATATGCCATTTATCTTTGTTTTTTCCGCAAAATTTCAAGGTAAACTGGCCGATAAATATTGTGGTCCCCAAGTTACTCGTACTTCTCAAGGTTGCAAGAAAAAACCTGAATAAGTTATGTAAACTAAGTACGTACATTTTGTACGTGAAAAGTACGAAATATTCCTTTAGATGAAAGTATGTAAATATTTACCCTCGCTACATACTTTGTGATACAATGTATTACATTCTGTTCTGCAAACACTTTAGTATTGTTTCATATTCAATTTGAATTCAATATTAACATTGCTACAAAGAAAAAAGGAGGAGAGGTAATCGAATCCCTTGTGGCGTAATTCTTTTTGTATTTTAGCATTTTTTCTTATATTGTGGATGTGTTTACAAACACAGGTTACACGCGCGTAAGGAAATACCGGAGAAATTCAATTGTCCCTCGTGGATAAGATCTGACAAGGGTGCGTGATCAATTTATCATCCATTACGATAATCATACCGTCCTTTTATTATTACTTATAACATCTTCACTTATAATTTAAATGTGAACATTAAGAAATATGTTCATAGGGTTAGAGAGCACATTTATCGAGAAAGGCTACTTTTATCCGAGTACACGTATGTTAATATAAACTGAATTCATTCTCTCTCGTTGCTTGAGTTATTCCAAAACGTAAATTACAAAATGCCTAACATAAAGCTCTCAAAAAACCAGCATCGAGTCGGCAGATATTATTAAATTGTTCAACTTTCATTAATATTCCGGTGACACGAGTATTTTTAATTAAAATATTATTAACTTTTTATTCGTCAGGTATTGTTGTTATTACTGAAATACGTATCTAATACTTTTACAAATTACGTTCTGCAAAACTGTTGCTATGCTTTGGACATTCAATCCACACTGATTCGTGAGAACTTTCACAAACAAACATAAGGTATTTTCCATGTCAAAAGTAATTTGTTACTTGCTAAAAGTTTCCCATGTGGTGATTCTAGTGCTTTATTAAGCAAGTTAGTGTTACTTCATAACTGTACTAGATGCTACGACCGCTACGCAGACTGCTACGACACCGTCTCGTAGTCGCTAAGTAGATGTAATGTAGTCTACGACCCCAGGTAAAGGACATTTCGTAAACTTTGCGCTGTACATTATGATGTTTGTGTCTAAGTACTTTTATATTAGTACGAATAGTAATATTTAAAAACTAGCTTCTGCCCGCGACTTCGTTCGCGGATCATGTCGCTTATGCCAGCGACAACCGGTCGTCATAATCAAAGATCTTTCCTTTCACTGCTCTGTTCCTGTTGATTGTAGCGTGATGAAAAGTATACTATAACCATCTCAGGAGTATGAATAATAATAATTGTACCAAGTTTCGTTAAAATCCGTCGAGTAGTTTTTGTTTCTATAACGGTTATACAGACAGACAGACAGACAGACAGACAAAAGTTCTACTGATTGCATTTTTGGCATCAGTATCGGTCCCTAATCACCCCCTTATAGTTATTTTGGAAATATATTTAATGTACAGAATTGACCTCTCTACAAATAAGTATAGATATATTTACTATAATCTCTAACCGGTCGTGTCGGATAGCCGTCCCATCGGGTAATGAGGGTGAGGGAATAGGGAGTGCACCTGTGTCTGCGCAAATGCTTGTGCACTATAATATGTCCTGCGCAGCTGGCTGATCTCCTTATATGAGAACAGCCGCCGTGGCCGACAATCGGCTAGGACGCCATCATCATAAGTATAGATGTACAAAAATGTTAGTAATGGAAATAACAATATCTACGGCCAGTTCACAGGTTCCAAAAAAAACTAACAGATAACGCCATAGAAAAGTCGTCAAAATTAAAAGATTTCTATGGCATTATGTGTCAGATAGCTATCTAGTACTTTATCTGGAACTTATGAAACTGAAAGCTTCAGTTTTACAGGAGTATTTTTAAATCAGAAACGGTTATTGACCTCGTTAAAACCCTGCAGGTGATCTAATTATTATCCCGTTTACCAATAAAAGTACTCAGACACCATAGTTCAGTGAATCATATTACGATTTTGTTATTAATATTTAAATGGCACAAGTCTGCAGCTCAATGCGAAAAGTTTCAGAATTATAGATAAAGTTTCTCAATTTATTCTAGTATTATAGATATTTCACATTCGTCTTTAGACTGCTGTAATGATGACATTACATGGTTCATTTTTACTGTTCAATTTGTACGAAGCTACCAAATCGAATCAATGCGACATAAAAGTCTGTAATTCAATGTATTTTTGCGTGAATAAGTCGCGTCTTTCAACAAAAAATATGTTTTGCTGAACCATGTAGGTATAAGTTTAATGTCATGATTTTCTTAATGAAAATATTTAATGCTAGCCGTTTTGCCGCGGTTTCACTCGCGTACCCTGGGAAGTACTGCCCATATCCGAATAAAATATAGCCTATGTTACTCGGGGACAATGTAGCTTTCCAACAGTGAAAGAATTTTGCAAATCGGTCCAGTAATTTTGGAGATTTCAGGGTACAAATAAATATGTGTTTATGTATGTATAATAGTATAAGTTTCGACATACATTCAATTCAATTCTTTATTAATATTTTATATGCTATACAGGTGGTACATTATATAATAAACTTGTTTCATAATAACCTATGTGTGAGTTACTTAATTCAGTAAATTCTATTAGAAATACATAGAAATATGATTCAATGATAGAGTAACAAATTGAATAAACTCACTTATAATCAAGTGTAGTCGTACTCAATAAAAACTTTTCGTTAGTTATTGTGTAGAAATATAAAACATTATAGATATAGAAAATATCTTGATTGCAGCTGCTACAAATCAAAAGAGAAAGAAGTATATTGAACCTTTCTTTGAGGGTTCATTACAATTGAAGTCGAATTTAAAGTTATTTGCACTCAAAGTATCAATGAAAAATCATTATTTGTTTTGTATTTATTTGAAGTATTGAGTACAGTAATATTGTCTTTGTTTCTTGATATATTTGTGTCGACAGCATATTAGCAGATTGCTTTATTATGCGTCGTAGTCTATGTGTAACACTTGGAATGTTACACAAATTCTTCATACTGGATGTAGTGGCGATCCTGACATCGGAATCGCTGACACTTTTAAAAGATGATTATTTTCAAACCTAATGGGGCAGCAACTGTTAACAACTAAAGGCAGCCGGTAGCAACTAAGTAGTTACTCTTTATATGTATTTCGGTAATACGAAGAGTGACAGTAATCCTGATGCACACGAAAACTGAAACTTTCTAAGAAAAGTTCGGTAATTGCCGTACTAAGCTGACATTTATCACCCAAAGGTTTAACAGCGACGACGTAGCAAGGAGTCAATTATTGCTTAACAAAATGAATTACGTAAAAATCTTCCTAGCTGATATTATGTAAAAAAATACCGACCGACACCGACTTAGCAATAAAGCGTAAAGAGGTAAGACCTACTTTATCATCTTATTTTACTTAACTGTGTCATAAAAACTGTCAGCATATAAGATGAAAAATGTATCCGAACCCTAGGTAATCTAGAAAACATCAAAGTACTCAATCTTTCTGTGAACCCAATAGGCTTAAATAAATATTGGATGCTCGTGCTCTCAACTAACGTAACACAATTTATTATGAACTGTTACAAACTAAGTTTGTCGGCCGTTCTTGCCCAGATTTAGTTTTTCATACTGGATCAAATTATGGCCATTCAAAGGGAAGTAATGAAGCCCAGTAACTAGCAGGGTAAGTTTGTCAATAGATAAGAACAGTTGATAGAAGGGAAACTTTTTTGTATCTCTTATTGATGATGAAATAAAATTAAGAACTTTATCTGAAATAAAAAAGGAGCAATATCTTGAAATACTCAATCCTTACTTACCTTTGAGTTCTACTTTAGGGCTTGGACACAAAATTGCAAAATAGTGCGACGCGATTTTGTACAGCAGAGATTTCAGACCCTTTTATGATTCGGATGACCTTTCCTTAGACTTAGTTCGATTAGAAAATACTTAAAGAACATATAAAGATGTTTTTCATTAAGTATGATCTAACATTAAGTGAGCAGTTTTGTGTACAAACCCTTAAAATCTTTTTATGAAACATGTGGTAGTTACCAAGTATGATGTTTCAGCAGCACTTAAAATTGAGTGGCTTTTCGTCGTATCCAGATTGCGTATGGTATAAGCTTCGATTACTAATGGATGCACTGACGATAGTCCATCATACATACACAAATGTTAGGTTTGATACACATTGAACAGAACATACATTGTCAATCAGCCCACAACAAAGGCTATACGTATACTCGTATTTCATTTGAGTAACAACTAAAAACTGTAATTTTTCACCTACTATTTGTCACAGATTATTATTATGAAATACTATTGCCAAACGAAAAAATGGTGTTCGTGGAAATTCATTCTTTTGACGAGAACGTTCAGAGTCCATATAATGGTATAATAGTGTATCTTTTATAGATATAAAGGACCTACGTAATGGCCGATCTTTTGATCTTCTTATCATTTATATTTGGATTATACCTAAATGGTAATGCTATATTTTTTCAAGATCAAAATTCAATTGAATTGCTAAGTTTAGGGACATGTTATTTTTCCATCGATTTATTTATGAATATATCTCTAGGATCAAATAGAACCTTCCCTAGATTTCCATTGAGCCTCTCCCGATGTCAAATCAATATTAAAAAATATACGAATAAAGGCGTTAATAAGTATTTTGAAATTTAATATAACTGGCACCGACATCTGGGCCAGGCAATTTAATTTTAATTTGGAAAACAATTATAAATTTTGCTTTCTTCAATAATAATTGTAGAGAATTTAAGGTAAAAAGATGAAAACTAATCACAAATTAGAATATTACATTACAGTTCTCGTGATAAATACAATCAAAATTACGTAAACAACTTATTAAAGATCATTTTGAGCTTCTCATTGTCAGTTAAAAAACTAGTTTGAAATAATTTAAACGTCGCGCTTCAAACTTACAGTAGTTACTTACTAGGTTCTCATTAAACTTTCATACTACTGAAACTGTCAAAAGTTATAAATGTGAATAATTAAAACTACCTAGATAATTGTATCTAAGTATATATTACAGAAGCTTAAGGTGAGTTAATCATTTAACTTTAATGAATACTAAACCATAACCAGTCGTTAAATTGCCGATTTGACCAATGTGCGGCAATTTCACGGCCTTAACCTCGTACCCAAATTAGGAATTTACTTTTAAAAAAGAATATAATCTTAAACATTATACGAACATTGTTATGAATATGACCGTTTATAGTTTATATCTAAAGGAAAGCTTTTATTGCTACTTAATATCACAATGAACGGGGCCCACCATTTTGATGACGTCATTAAAATGAGTGTTGAGGCTTGTGAAACCTCTATGTATTATGTTCTTAGACCTTTATATAACGTGTCTAGCTTTAACAATAAGTTAAGTGCTAGGGTCCAACAAATGAATTAAGCTTAAGTGACAATAAAAAAGAAACGATAGATTCACTGGACCTTATATTTTAAACGGATTTCCAATATCGACTACTTGAGACCTTAATAACTTTTAATCTTAAACTACCTTATAAAGAACAGAAAATTTTCATTTACGGATTCACCAGCTGAAGTAATTGACATTATAATTACAACAACGTTTTAAACGGAAAACAAAGCAAAAATAATTATTAACTAATAAATCTTTAGGACAAAATTGGCTTAAACTCTTCGCTGGGAACGCGAAAAGCAATCAACGGAACTAATTATAAGACAAATAGAATTAACAAATGCTATTGGAAACTGTGACGGTAAATAGAAACTGTAGAAATCTTAAACTAGGTGTTTCCTACTGCTTCACCTGCGTCCCAAAAACTTCATAACCCATCTGCCTAGCCTTTTCCCAACTATGTTGAGGTCGACTACTAGTCTAACCAGATGCAGCTGAGAACCAGTGTTTTACATGGAGTGACTACCTTGTCTGACCCCGATACTCATTGGCAAGACTGGTTGTCAGACTTTTTGGTTTCTGACTACTCGTAACGACTGCCAAAGATGGTCAAATCGCAGCCGGGAACCACCAGTTTATAGTGCCTTCCGATACACGGAAGAACTCGTTATGACAAGAAGGTCACGGACCGACGCGCCAAGCGTTGCTTAACTTTATGATCGAGTGATCCGCGCGGCTTTGACTTAGCCACGAGCTCTCATTATACACCCGGATAAAAAGTAGCCCATAATATAGCGCCAGGTTATCATGTAGCTGCAAACAAACAAACACTTTCTAGTATGTATTATTAGTTGCCATAGCTGACTGACCTATTTTCCTGATACTTAATATAAAACTTGGAACCTAAACCGTACTTAAATGGAGGTTAAAAGGTACGAGTACCACTAACTGCTGGTCGTTAAGTTAAGCTTAACTATTAAACTGTTTACTTAATCCAGGGTTAAAGCTGACAAACTAATATTTCCCGTGCTAACGTTAGGCTAGTTGAATATTAGGTTAACGCTAATTAATTGTTATATAATCGGCTAAATCCATCCAAACTTCCAAACTATATATATTTATATATATTATATATTATATATTATATATTATATATTATATATATTATATATATTATATATTATATATATTATATATTTATATATTTATATATATATATATATATATATTATATATTTATATATTATATATAATATTATAAATGCGAAAGTAACTCTGTCTGTCTGTCTGTCTGTCTGTCTTTTCTTCACGCCTAAACTACTGAACCGATTTGTGTGAAATTTGGTACAGACATAGTTTGGAACTTGAGAAAGGACATAGGATAGTTTTTATTTCAAAAAATAAAAATAAAAAATAAATTTATTCCGGACATACAGCGCCATCTATCGAGCTGTTCCTATACTCCGTAGATAGATGGCGTTGATCGCGCAATGGTGTCATTACAATTGTTCAGTTCATGTTATTGTTTTAATTCATTGGAAAGGACATCATTTTTTTTGGGCCTTTTTTCAAAGTGCCGGCCAACAAAAAAAATTGTTACGTACGTTTAGAAGAAGCTATTTGGAGCAATAGTCACTATGGCACCAAAGCTGTAGGATCGATGTGAGCCAAGTTATAGAAGTCAGAAAATTCGTTATTTTTCATGGAACAATGAAAAGTCATCTAAATAGGTATGACTATGTTACTGTTTGTTTCGGACTGTTAATAAGGTCCGAGAGCCCGGAGCCGTCAGACTTAACTCATTTTCTAAAGGACTACTTATTACCCCGCATTTGGTCCTTTAGAAAAAGGCTAAGTCTGGCAGTTCTGGGCTCTCAATCTAATAGGTATATACCTATATCCAAAAATATTGTCGTATGAAATTCTATGACTGTTTTGGATTTTTTGTTATTTTTTTTTATGATGGGTAATCATCAGATGATACCTTCCGCTGTTAATGACAGCGTGAGGGAGTTTTAGAATTTTTCTGACTAAAGCCCACCGTGTTCCTTCTGGAGCCCTTTGTGTGTTTGGGCCGCGGCAACAATTTCGAACAATCCCACAGCCCCGGCAGGCTCTGGCCCTAGTGGGCCCCGCTGGGGTTTGATGACACTTCTTGAGGAGCGCGTGGAACAACGCGCGCCACCAACACGGGTCTGTCGTCTCCTAGCAGATGGAAGTACATGCCCAATCTGGAGGGTCCAAACGCCTCCTGCCGTCGGCTATACGCGGGAGTCATGCGATCCATGGCCCTTTACGGGGCTCCAGTATGGGCACGTTCATTGCGGCTGCAAGCCGCGCACTATCTGAACGATCTCTCGCGAAGCAGCGGGTCTTCTTGCCGGGCTGCCACCGTGGGCTTTGAAGGCGAAGGTGCTCACGCGCCTGTATGATGCGAGGAGGCACTGCGCCGGGGGACGCCCCGTTGCTACGACATGTCGTTGCACATCTTGTCGGGCGATCTTCTCGCGCGATCTCATGGTGACCGGCTATTGCAAGCCCATGCAGGGCACGCCACAATAGTAGCGATAATTCCCCTCTTTGAGGAGTGGCTCGGGAGAAGTTATGGCGCCGTCATCTTCCGCATGATGCAGGTCCTCACCGGACACGGTTGCTTCGAGAGATACCTGCATCGCATTGGTAGGGAGGTGGTATCCGGGTGTCACCTCTGTAGGGACGGTCCAGAGGACTCGGTGGAACTATTGCGAGTTCGCACCGGTCATCCCAGCCGTCGCGGTGGATCTGGTAGACACCACGGGCGCCGTACGCGTGGGTCTGTGAGCGTTGTCCTTCCGACTCCTAGGAGACGATAGGCCCGTGACGGCGGCGCACGTAGTTCCACGCGCTCCTTAGAGAGAGTCAGCAAACCCCACCGGGGCCCACTAGAGCCAAAGCCTGCCGAGGCTGCGGGATTGTTCGAAAAAGTTGCCACGGCCCAGACAAACAAAAGGTTCCAGAAGGAACACGGTGGGCTTTAGTCAGTAAAAGTCTGGAACTCCCTCACGCTGTCACCCACAGCGGGAGGGATCACCTGATGATCTCCCATCGATTAAAAAAAAAAAAAAAAATGTTCCAAAACAGAAGTCGTAGAATTTCAAACGACATTGTTTTTGGATATAGGTA
>NWSH02000613.1:8791959-8827001 GCA_002382865.2 Heliothis virescens | reverse complement strand
CCCGTTGTCGCTGGCATAAACGACATGATCCGCGTACGAAGTCGCGGGCAGAAGCTAGTATTATTAATATTACGCAACCTATATTAAATATCCAACTATCTTCTGCTGCTATATGCGAAATCGTTCGTGTCTTCACATGTGTATAAATTACTAGAACTAATTTCCGTACCTACCAGGCTTGTCAAGTATCAGAAAAGCATGTCTAGGCAACTTTTCTACTTATTTTAACATGAAAACGGTTTAGCCCTTTACGCGTGATTTGATGACCAGTAAAAATAGGGGGTGATTTTTAAGTTAAAGATAGGTTACCACTAGAACTTGAACACTACAAAGACAACGACATCGTTTTATTTCTATAGACGAGATAAGTATAAGAAGTTATGCGCCAGTTTTAGATTTTCCAGATAAAGTTCTAAATAGCTATATAACAGACTAGCTTCGGCCAGCGGTTTCACCCGCGTCCCGTGGGAACTACCCGGCGCATCCGGATAAAAAGTAGCCTATAGCCTTCCTCGATAAATGGGCTATCTAACACGGAAAGAATTTCAGACCAGAAGATCCTGAGATTAGCGCGTTGAACGCGCAACAAACAAACTATTCAGCTTTATAATATTAGTATGGATAGTGCCATAGAAATCCTTCTTAATTTGACTTTTCTATCGCATGATCTGTCAGTTAGCTATCTAGAACTCCACCTTGAACCTGCGAAATTGGCCTTATATCTTTTACTTTATTGCTAGGTGGTCATTATTTAAGGTGTATTCGACCACTAGAAGCGGGAAATTCAAATTGCCAATCATAAGATCACGCCTCATATTGAATGTTAACTTAGGTAAAACATGAAAAAACCATTTTATATTTGAATTTCCCGCTTCTAGTGGTCGCATTCACCTTAATAACATCTTCAAAGATATAGGATTAGGTAAAGAATAAAGTAACAAATAAGACATAATAAAGTTCTATTTGTGAAACAGTTGACGACGCATTCGTATTCCTGTCGCTTGTCTAAAACAAAGAAAGGTCACATTTGGACAAATCAGTATAAGCCTTCCGATCCGTTACCAGGATTATGTTGCCTTGACATACTTCTGCTAGGTACCTATAAAGTCTTCTCTGATGTCATCATTTTTAGGGTTCTGTACCCAAAGGGTAAAACGGGAACCTATTACTAAGACTTCGTTGTCTGTCTTTCTCCACGCTGTATCTCATAAACCGTAATAGCTAGATGACTGAAATTTTCACAAATGATGTATTTCTGTTGCCGCTATAACAATAAATACAAAAAAAATAAAAAAGTAAAATATTAAGGGGGGTCCCCATACAATAAACGTGTGAAACCGCAAATTATAACTCTGTTATTCATATATTTGTATGAAAAACAAAGTTATTTTTTGCTGTCCGAAAAATGTTTGTATTTTGACTAATTGTAGGTAATAGATACGTTCATTTCTCATATATAATGGTACGAAACCCTTCGTGCGCGAGTCCAACTCGCACTTGGCCGGTTTTTTCTAACCCATCCATTTGTTTTTTCGACTGTAATATGGAGATAAGTTGGAGTTCTTAGAGTAAAATGTTGACAAACAAATGTACTGTAATGATAAATGTATGTGTATATATGAAAAACTCGTCTCAACTTATAGCACTTATTATTAGCAACTTATTTTTGTAGACTGTAGACTTTATTACTACTTAATGGTTAGTTTATTGTTGTTATACAGATTTGTTGGAGGTATAGGTACAGACAACAGCAGGTCAACGTATACGAATCTGTCAAATTTTACCAATCGAACATTAACCTACCTCCATTGTGATAAGGTTGAGAATCGATTGCAGAAATTTGACAGATTGTGGTAACTTGATGTGCTGTTGTCTGTACATAAAATGATGGATAAAATATTCAGATACACTAGAATTCGAGGTGCGTAAGCAATGTCTTATAAATAAAGTACACGTTATTAAAATTGCCAGTATCGAATACCTCACAGAATTTGCGAAATGACTTTACTTACACGAATTTCTACATACAAGCCAGCGGAATCGTTTCAGAGTTGAAAATTTTGTTCAGTAAGTGTGCAGATATGTTAATTGTATGCTAATATGTAAAATGCAAAACTGTGCTGCTCAGAGTTTCAAAAGACAAGTGTGGTAAACGGGAGCTTTCCTACATCTATACTAATATTATAAACAGGAAAACTTTGTTTGTTTGTTTGTAATGAATAGGCTCAAAAACTACAGGACCGATTTTAAAAATTCTTTCACCATTCGAAAGCTACATTATTCACGAGTGGCATAGGCTATATTTTATCCGGGTACGGGCAGTAATTCCCACGGGATGCGAGTGAAACCGCGGGAAAACGGCTAGTAATTAATATTATTATTTGTTCTCATAAGTTTAGAGTCATTGGTTTTGTTTACATGATATATAACATGAAATTATTTCAAGCTGATTGACACCCGCAACTCCTCATAGGCCCAGTTGAAAACCAGCGTCAGGCACTACGTATCTGGCATTAGGTAATGCTGAACTGGGTCTATTTGGCACAACCATTTCTTTTATTGTTTTTATTTCTGTCATTTTACTAATTAATATTTCATGTGTGGTCTTGTGTCAATAAATGTATTTTCTTTCTTTCTTACAGTTTCTCAAAGATTTGTGATCGCTCCTTGTATTACACACATTTTAACCGGCCTTCCAAAAGTAAAAACTCGGTATTTCTCATTTCTCTCAAATATGGCCATCATCATCATCAGCCTTTTTATCGTCCTACTGCTGGGCACAGGCCTCCTCTCACATAGAAAAAGATTGGTTTGGAATTCGCTCGCATTTATGTTAGGAATAAAAACACAAATATTTCATACTACTGCCGAAATACATGAAAAATGAAGCCTATATTAATTTTAGGCAGTTTATTTCCATGTAACACCAGATCACATTTAGTTTTAATATCTTCGCACTTAATTTATAACCCGCCGTTACCTCGGTACTTAACTACAGTTTGGTTTGTTTAATGGCTGCGGCTATTATTATTTCCTCACCTCCTGGCCTTCGAAAAGGATTTGAGTCGATGTTCGTGCTTGAAAATATTTTCAGGAGATGATGAGCCAGTACATAACTTTGAGAGTTGACAATAAGGTTTTTCGGACTGCTTTGAAAAATTTTGTTTTCAATTTTCATAATTTCATTTTCTGTATGGGATTTTTGGCTTATACCTTACTAGATTCTGCCAGCGGCTTCGCCCGCTTCCCGAGGGAACTATTTCCCGTACCCGGATAAAAAGTAGCCTATGTTGTTCCTCAGGGTCTATATTATTCGGCTTACTAGTTTAGGCGTGAAAGTGTAATAGATAGACAGACAGAGTTACTTTCGCATTTATAATATTAGCAGGGATTGATTGTCGCAAGGAATGTTTGAATCACAGATACCTAATATAAACAAAATTCAAAATTTCAAGCGTAGGATGCAGATTTCAGGAATCGCAAAGTTTTGTTTGCACTTTGTTTCTCATTTAAATTCAGTTTACATTCAGATTCTCGCGTACCTTCGAAATGAAAGGTAAATTATTGATATCGCACCCCCTAAGAATATCTGAGGTTTTCCGATAAAACACAAAACAAATTCAATTATGTAAACCATTCCTTTGTTCATTCAGCAAGGAATTTCTTAAATCATGTCTGGATAACGTGTCCTTAACTGAAAATGCTATTTTACATGATACTTATAAATTAGCCAAGGATACTTATAAATTACATAAGGTAAAGTGTGTGCCTTCAAAACTATGTGCTACACTCATAGACATATATAATTATTTTATTGCTTTTACACACGAACCTACATTGTTCATACATAATACAAATTACTGTCTGGACTTCAAAAGAGACTGCGACCTTTGATTTGTTTCGGTGTTAATTCTCAAGGTGTTCAGATAAATACCGGTCTCATCTAGTTTCTATCAATTATTCTATCAACTATCAATGACGATTATAATTCATTTTGAAGTAATTAACTTTTTTATTATTAGCTCTCTTTTAATTTTAATTATAATCAAGCAGGATCTGCTTGACTATAATTAGACCCATTATTTTGAGACGTTTTATTTTTGAAACTTCTGCAGCGAACAATTACATAAACACACAAATGCCAAACCAGGATAGCGGTCACTATCAACAATTTTACTATAAGCTCACTGAAGTGATAGGTAAAAGATTTTCCGCATTTATACTGAAATACAGTGTCACTTTGAGGTAACCTTAACATCCTCGTAAATTGTTGGGTTTTAAAAAGCAATTATGTCGCTCTTTTGTCGCTCATTGTGTATGTGAATTGCGAAATATTGTGATACTAGACCGAGAAAAAATGTGTGTATTAAGTTTTCATATTTATTTTTATTTTGTTGCCATAAAAAGGATTAGCATAATGTGAAACCGTTGTACTACTCCAGAATAAAAAGTTGGTACACGTTTTCTTCTCACGTTTTGCCATGAAAAAATAACAAATATATGGAGTTACTTTCACTTAATAGGAAATAACTTCGAACCGCGGTTTTTCCTGGAATCCACTTCGCGTTCTCGAATAAAAAGTAGCCCCAGCTCCATAAATGGGATATGTAAAACTAAGTATGACATATTTTTGCAAATTGGAATAGTGATTTCGAACGTTAGCACATTTAAACGAAGAAACTTTTAAACTTTATAATATTTATTAGTATAGATATCTTGTAAACATACTTATCACGTACTACTTAATATTTTAGAAAGAACAAAGCGTGTTTTTTCTCATTGTTAAATTGATTATGTGTCATTGACGATCGAGCATTAGCCTCTTGACTAATTACATTTTGTAAAATACATATTAAGCTTAATAAAATAGCTACTACAATTTATCTTTGTCAAAACTCCTACCTTTTTATTTACTCCACTATTCAATACTAAATACGTGGTATATTTTACTGAGGTATTTTGTTAATTAATAATATCACAATTTACAGTGGTACCTCTGTGGAATAAATTCCCGGTTCTGAATAGATTTTCTTCCAAACAATGAGCTGTTATATTTAACGCCGTTGTTACACGAGACTCGAATAAATCACCAAAGACATTGGAGACTGTTTGTTGCGCATTCTTTTTGTTTTACAAGGTTCTCACAATATTTCTAAAGCGAAGATATTAAAACAAAGCTTTAAGCCTTGCTTGTTTTGTAATTATACGCTTAAGTCATTGTAGAGTAAACAAAACATGCTTAAAATTAGTAATACATATGGTTTGACTATATTCATTATAACAAGGATCCTAGAAAAACCCATTCCATGTTATGGCGATAATACTAGATCAAAATACATAAATCTTCTCCCTTACTGTGTGACTGACTGAAGGACAGCGCACAATCGAAAAAGTCGTTAAAAGTTGACATTATATATGAAGGTTTCTTAGGGAGTGTAGGTGATCTCTAAAAGAGGATTTCCATTTCTAAGGGGATAAAATAGAGGAGAAAGAAAAATTCGCGCCGGCGAAGCCACGGCCACAGCTAGTAGTCTACAAAAAGGACATTGTCTAAAACACACCGACGGCTGCAAGTACTCGTAGGTACAGACGACAGCAGGTCAACGTATACGAATCTGTAAAATTTTACCAATCAAACATTAACCTAACCCCATTGCGATAAGGTTGAAAATCTATTGCAGAAATTTGACAGATTGTGGTAACTTGATGTGCTGTTGTCTATACTACCCATGGTAAATATAATATACTTAAAAAGATACATTTTCCCATGGGACCGTAACTACAGAGCCCCACCTGTGACGACCCCTACTTAATTCGCTTTGTTCAGGGTCCCAGATTCAACAAGCACGCACCGGTTACGAGCTACGCACCTGACCTTTTAAAAAGACACTAATATTTTCAGTGTATATGCTCCTTGTGAAATCCCTTAGGGCTTTATATTAAGGGTGTATTTCATAAAGCTGGTAGCTGTCTCATCGTGAGCCTAAAGGAGCTATTTTGCGCACCTGGAGATCCCGGCTTTGTCAGCGTGTGTAAGTAATTTAATTTCTTAATGGTTCAGATGTTCTGTCGTTAATACAAGTGAATGAACTCAATTTTGCAATTATAAGTACACATTTTCAAATTGTAACATCCAAAAGGGCACGTCTTTATATACAGGGTGTCCCAAAACTCAACGATAATCTTAGACCGGATGAAAGGCCAAGATATACCAGTCCTGGGAAAAAAAAAACATACAATTTTTTTAAAGTTTAAATTCGACTCCCTTGGTCGCGTTTCAAGTTCTGTGATCACCAATGTCACAATTTCGCTGTAATTTTTTTAATGTCCTGATCTTCATTAACGATGATATTAATCACAACTACTAATTAATGCAAAAAACATTATTAATTTAATAAAATAAGTTAGGTTTTGAAAAGTTAAGTTATAAAAAATGTCTATTATCGCTGAACTGAGTGATATGGATATTTTTTTTTATTTTTCCCAGGACTGGTATAACTTGGCCTTTCATCCGGTCTCAGATTATCGTTGAGTTTTGGGACACCCTGTATATGTAGGTATACAATACTAGATTCCGCCAGTGGTTTCACCCGCGTCCCGTGGAAACTACTCTGCGCATAGAAGTTCCTCGATGAATAAGTTATCCAACACTGTAAGAATTTTTCAAATCGGAACAGAAGTTTTTGAGTTTAGCGCGTTCAAACAAACAACTTCTTCAGCTTCATATTATTAGTATGTATAGATTTATTATCTACAAGTAAAACAGTAGCTTTATTAGCTTTTATCGTACCTAATAAAATCCATACAATTTCAGGATGCATTTATTTACAAGTACATTTCATTGCGATGTCTATCATCAGATCTGCATATAGATCGGACGTTCCGCTACTATTCCATTCATCGGTCATCGCCGCCTGCGCATGATATCCAAACATCCCAAGTGAAAACATTAATTCTATCACAATTATTGTAGTTCTGTAGTAATCTAGTTAATGGGTATTCTGATTTTGGAGGAAGGTCGGGGAATGTTCTCGAAGGAACGTGTTGTAAAGTTTTATAGTGAGGGCAACAATGTATTAAAGGTATCTGCTTCAGTTTATAGTCCAGTCCATCTTAGTAATTTCACTTTAGATTTTGAGATACCCGGTTGAATATTTGTGTAAACATATATGCTGTCGGTCTAAAAGTCTCGAGACCTCTAAGTATATAGTAGGGTATCCGCTTGTACAGACAACAGCACGTCAACGTATACGAATCTGTCAAATTTTACCAATCGAACATTAACTTACTTCCATTGTGATAAGGTTGAAAATCGATTGCAGAAATTTGACAGATTGTGGTAACTTGATGTGCTGTTGTCTGTACAATGTAGGTACAATTTGTGTTAGCATTTTCTCATATTTTTTTTAAACTACGTCGTTTGACATTACTGGCTATCCTGCAACTAAATATATTATTTACGAACATTAGTTTTCCAACTTTGTCATTAAATAATCTCACTAATAAGTTTTACTGAATTAAACTGCTTAACTCAATTCGAAAACAACTCCTATTAAAAGAATTAACTTTTACTCATTTACTTTGACTTTGCAGGCTTCTCTTTTTTTGCTAAATACTTTGAAGTTGTAAGATACGCTTCATGGAATTATTTTTTTCACTTTTAAGTTTAATCCAAGAGATTTAATCCGCAGAAAATAAAAACATGTAAAACTCAAAGAAAAAATATACCTATACCTATAAGTAAATAAACTTTTAAAAGTCTAGGGAAAATTTTTGTTTTATAATAAATCTGTAGAGAAGTCAATTCTGTACATTCAATATATTTCTAAAATCAGGGGGTGATTAGTGATCGATACTGATGCCAAAAATGCAATCAGTAGATTTTTTGTCTGTCTGGCTGTCTGTGTCTGTGTGACGGATTTTAACGAAATTTGGTACGATTATTAAACATACTCCTGAGCTGGTTATAGTATACTTTTCATCACGCTACAATAAATAGGAGCAGAGCAGTGAAGGGAAAAATGTTTGATTATGACTACCCGTTGTCGCTGGCATAGGCGACATGATCCGCGAACGAAGTCGCTGGCTAGAAGCTAGTCGCTAACTAAAATCAACGTCAGCACATGAAAATTCAATCTCCGAGAAATTATAGCACATGGGTACAAATATTTGCTATGCGGGTGTGTACCTATAACATGTAAATATACGTATTGTATAAACAAATAGAACTGGAGAATATAACACATGTAGTTTACTTAGTAGCTGTAATCTCATCTATATCCGTCGCACAATCGACACGCGTGACAAAGAAATTATTTGGGAAATAGCCAGTAGTGTCAATACAGTTTTGTTAGACAGTAAACATTTTAACGTAACAAATAAAGAAAACACAATTAGTTCATCTTGTTTTCCTTGTCTATAACTATTTAGATATTGTTGGCTGTTTACCTAAAGGTAAATGGTTATATTTGCATTGTCCGAAAATTATGTCGCTATAAACGTAACTGTCATGTAAATGTTATAAAGCTTAGGTTATAAGTATTGTTGTAAAGTAATTATTGTCGCTTTCAGAAATTAACTTGCGTTAGGACAAGTTTCAGTCAGAATACAGGCATTTTTTTTTGCAGCGGCCTCTGTCTGTTCATGATAAACTCAAGCGGTTTACACTGATCGATAGCGTGATTCTCGGGGAAGGTTTTAGTATAGCATTTGTTAATTTTTTGTAATCATTTCTCTGTACACTAACGATATTCGCTGAAGATGTCGGGAAAAAATAAACCGTCTGGGGGCTTTCAACGACAACGCTCCAAAATTATTTTATTCGGTAACCCAAGGAAACAGCATTGAACGTTCTTTCATTATTTTCTCCAAAATGTTTTTGTAGGTGGATATAGAACGAGCATTAGGCATAAGGCCACCCTTACACCTGGCACGTTCGCTACAAATTTGTATGTCAAAGAGCAAATGAGAATATCACTATGAGGTCTTAAGACTTGAGGATATTCTACTCTTCAAGACGTGAAAGGAATAGGTAAAAATAGCATATTATCGTTTTTGTGATTCGTGTAAAAACCTTTTTAGCTTCTTCTACTGCGGATGCCCTTTCATCTGTATAATACAGATAGCAATACTCTTTTAATATTGATAGCTAAACATGTACATAAACAGTTGGCGATGGACCGCTGGCCAGCAGCCAAAATCGTGTGTGGCATTCAATTTCAACAGAAACTTCTTTGTTAGACACAGAAACGGTTTTGGCAAATATTCTCAGGGTGATGATTTTTCTCACTTTTATTTGTTTGGTATAATCTTGTGGTTTTATTTGTAAGGATTCCGTGTTAGCCTGTCAGAGGGTTGTATCTTTTGAACTGCAATGATAGTCTGGACATTTGCCCTGAGTGATGAGAGTCTACTACTACGTCAGTATGAAAATGAAGTTACAGTATGAAGGTTTGTTGTCTAAAATATCATATATCCTAGTCTAAGATGTCCTCAAATGTCTGGTCCGTCTGGTGAAATTATATGTAAGCTCATAAAATCTTCGTTATACTCTAATTGTATGTGACTGGATTATTTTTTTATAACTTTATATGGGTTCTTATGGTACACGACCAGCCGAAAGGGAAATGGGGAAAGTACTTAATTCCTTATCAAGGAGGGACCACCATCAGTTTTTTTGGAGTAACCTTAATATCTGACTGCCAATGAAAGTTTATTCAGCACTGAAATTCGGTATTCACTAAGAACCACTAAATTGGGATTAACTAACTAATTCAACCTTGTAATTTTTCCTTAGCCTTCATTAGTGTTAGAAAAATTTGTAGATCTATGAACAGGCCCTATACACACAAAATTAGTTAGTGGGGATCGGATTAGAAGTTACAATGTAGTTTATTTGCATAAAGGTTACCTGTGTAAACTGGTCTAAACAAATTTCAACGATAAGAATTATATAGAATTTCGTTAAGTATTTATGGTCAATTACAATACCAAATCTAAAAGATTATATAACTTAAACTTAATGGGTAAATATAGGAATGACGTTTAATTCGTCAAGTTAATCCGATATTTTCTTCTAAACTCAAAAATGCTTCAAATTACTCTCAAACATACCAAGCTCATGATACTTTACTTTGAGGCAGCTAAACATTTTTTGTTCCAAACTTCACAAATTGTTAGCATATTTCAGTCCCTAACCAGGCGTTCAAGATTGGGTGTTTAATGTAACTCACAAATAACCCACTTCAATTCTCCGTCACGTCGTGATAGCAGTTACGGCCCTTAGGCTTTCATCCCCTTATTATGCCACTTCGTTGATTTTAAGTATGCGAATATGCCAGTCGGAAATTACACTTCATGTGATAAAAGACCTATTTATGTCTACCTCACGAAATGGACCACACAAAAAAAATTGAGAGAAGTTTTGTTTCCAAAAAAATTCAAAGACATTTTCTAAATACTTTATGGGTATTAAATTGAATTTTTCTAACAAAATAATTGGCCACGTTCGTAGTACTCATAGATTATTCTAGACCTATTTTAGAAAAAGAAAATAGAAAAAGGACAAAGTAGGGTCTGGCGTCTGGCTACTTATGCAAATGTGTACTGTAGGACAGGCTAAAACATAGGGGTGCTAACTAAAGCCTATCTGAATAAACGGTTAATGGCTAAAAAACCCTAGTGTTATTTAGAGATGGCAAGGTAGAATTTATCTTAGAATAGCATATCATTTAGGCTTCCCACCTCAGCAATTTCTCTAGGTTCCGTAATGTTATGTTCATAAGATAAATCATGATTTTAAATTTTATAACAAACGCGCTGTTTTTTAATTTATTCCAAGGTTTGCCTTGGAATATAATTTGGAATTCACATAACGATTTTGAAAAAAAAATACGAATAATATAATTAATATGTAAAACATTTTCCCATGAATCTACATATTCTGCGGTCGGAAAAAAGGAAAAAAAAAGAAAAACAAGACTACTTCAGGGAAAAAATCTTTTGCTATTTCCGAATAAAGCCATTACGTTATTATTGAAATCAGACGCCTGGTCTGATTGAATGGAAGTCCCACGGTCTGAACTATAGTGGATAGGGCAATAATATGTTCGATGTTTCAATGTGTTTTTTCAAGTAAGCTAGTAAAAAAATATTGTAATAATTTATAGATTTCTTCGTACAAAAAATATTTTGTTTGTTAATGGAACTACACTACTCATTCTTCTGGTCATATGATACCTACTAGATTAATTGAGGCCATGGAGCCAGAGTGGCCTAACTGTCATTTTTTCAAAACTATTTTTTTTACAAAAAATAAGTAAACGATATCTTACAGCGCCACAATGGCCGCTAGGCCGCTCTGGCTCTCATGGCCTCAATTTACGTCACGAAGCTTTCTGGTCAGGACGGTTTCTCTAAAGATATCAGCCAGCTGCGCAGGACATCTGTAGTACAAAGCTTAGACGCGGACACAGGTGTCCTTTCTGTTGGTGGGACAGCTCTTATCGGACTGTGAGAGTGATGGACTATATCCTGAGACAGACCAACAACAGAAGCAGGTCCAATTACCGAATGTGCTACGTATATTAATAGTTTAACTTTAAGATATCTACACAATCCCCACTAGGGCCAAAACTTGCCAGAGCTGTGGGACTGTTCGAAAGAGGTACCGCGGCTCTGATTACGTGGTGAGTGTTGAACCGCATCTTATAAAATGTTCGTGGAGTTTTGAATCCAAGTCTCGTCCGTGCCTCGCCCGGGGCACAGCTCGTGCCCGCCACGGTCTAGCATAATTCATCCCTTAGTCAGTAACTCCACTCCCTCACGGTATACCTACATAGGGAGTGGGTGACTTCTCAATAAAAATAAAATCTTAACATGACTTCATAAAACAAATGAGATATTAGTCTTAATGAAGTCGTTCCTAAATAAACATCAAATATTCGTAGTAAAAATCAGTGATAATGCGAATCAAGACACGAAATTAATGTAGACATACTTCTCAGTACAATATTGTCTTAATCTCAACAATTTACATTGAATATTCCACAAACTTTCTGCTGTAAGGAATGTCAGTCTTAAATTCTCCTAAAACAATTTTCTCAGTTCGTTTAGCTTTGTAAAAAAAACTTATAATTTTATATGCGCATAAATAATTTTAATCTCATAGTTAAATTGGAGTATAAAATATAAATATTCAAATTATCACGTTGAAAGGTATTAAAAGCAACAGCATTTTTTACATTCATAACATAAATTAATGTAGACTTTTTTTTAATAGATTTCGTTGCGTCGGGGATTCTCATTCGTGCTATGGTTTTGTATATTTTTCAGTAAATACATATATTACGGAGGATGGAAAATTCATGCTTATTAAAGATTTTTTTATTATTTAAACAAAATGAAATTACTGGAACAGAGCATTTGTGTGCCAGAACAATCCCTCGCAAAACAAACAAAATACGTCCGCGCGCTCCGAGCAATATTTACATGAACCATTTCCAGCCATTTTACAGGCGTTTTCGTGGAAATTCATTATAACTATTTGTTGCTATCCTCTATTGACCTGTCAATATTGACCACTCTGAAAGCTATAATGCATTATACCATGACTCCCGAGAAAAGTTAAATAAAATTTTGTCAACATAACATTATTTTACAGTGGGTTATATTTAGGTTTTTACAAAGAACACAATGAGTTTTTACTTTTATACTGTTCCAAAAACACCATAAGGATACACGTCCAATATGTTCAAGTAATTAAACGGGAGAGAAGCACAGGAATTCCAATATCTCGGTTCACCGATACAGCAATTTATGGCGGACCAATAAAATAACAGTAAACAAAAGAACAGCAAAAATGTGGCTTATGGAGAATCTCCATAAATTCACCAATAATCTGTATTTTATGTGCAGGGGAAAATCTCGCTACGTCCACTGAGAGTAAAAACCTGGGATTTTTATTTAATCTGACGTTTTCAGATGATATTACGTAAAAGTAAAAATGGGTTCAAACGTGCCTACTGTATTAAAGACGTTAATTAAATGGGGGTTTCAACAGCAACGTTTTAGTAATGATAACAGCGCCTGCATACTTTTAACTTTTAGTCGGCTAATAGTTCGATTTGCTCATAATCAGTAAGGAGATGAATGGCAGTGCGCTTATTGCTACGATCCAATTTCCGGGCGTTGCCCGACCGATTAAAAATTGAATTCTCGGTTTGTTAAATACGACATCAGAACCTACCCGAATCAGTCAAATTTTATCAATCGAACTTTAACCTTCCACTATTGTGATAAGGTTGAAAATCTATTGCAGAACATGTTTAGGTAGATTGATGTGCTAGCATCTGTACAGATAACAGCAGGTCAACGTAAACGGATCTGTTAAATTTTACCAAACGAATATTAACTTTACAGTATTGTGATAAGATTGAAAATCGATTGCAGAAATTTTACAGATTGTGGTAACTTGATGTGCTGTCTGTACTTTTTTTTAAAATAAACTGTGAGCCAACCATCGGCCGACAGTTTAGCCTGCAGTATGCGGAAGCTCTTACAGATACTTATTTACAGTACGCAATTTTCCCTCGAAGACCAAAAACCTTTCCGGTCCGCATTTTTTTTCGTATTCATAATTTCGTGTTAAAAAAATACAACTGTTCATAATTAATTCGTGGCCTTTTTCTGCGTCATGCCATAATTAGACTGGTTTCATTTCCGTACCTTATAAAATTGGGACAACACCTAATATAAATCATAAAACAAACTGTTTTTATTTGCTTGAACTTAAGTATGGCATAAAATAATTAGATACAGATCTGATGCGCATTTGCGCAGACACAGGTGCACTCCCTATTCCCTCACTCTCATAACCCGATGGAACGGCAATCCGACAAGACCGGAGAGAGACGGTGACATAAACATCTTGAAACAAATCACCGCAATACAATCTTCTATAGTATTAACTTCTCGACTTACTTGGTGGATAATCCCTGTAGCTTATTTCGCTGTACACAGCAAAGGGCGAAGCGCACACTATAGAAATGATCCATAAAATGAGAATAATCCTCGAAGCTCTGGTCAGACCAGCCATTGTATACAGGTGGAGAGGGTGACAAATAGCCAGGTATCTCTCCAGAGAAAACGCCGATATTGTCAACACTGAGACGTATGTAGCCCTGGAACAATGAAAAATACGTTAATCAAATTTGGGAACGTTTAAATCAAATAAGAAAACGCCCAGTCTATCTCCGCCTATTAAATTCTTTCAGAAAGAAATTTAAAGAACTTAACAGAAAAAATGTTTGCTAAAATACTGCGAAAGAATGGTCGTGTTATAGCTAGATCTTGGTTTGTTTAGTTTAAACGCACCTTTATGCTGAAATTGGATTAATAACTAAAATTCGGAATAGCAAAAGGCCCAAAGAAGGACTACTTTTACCTGTCCACATTTTTTCCTAAGTAAATAATGCTTAAAGAACACTCTAAGAAAAACATTTTCGTACTACCCTTTCAATGATCGATCTTGTGTCCTTAAATAAAAATAGGCCAAAAACTAGGCTAACATACATATACTTAGATGCTATTATCGTTGTGTAGGATGACACAGCACACAACTATGGAAGATGAATAGGCCCTATCATCGATAACTTGGGACCTTCAAGTTATTTTTCTTATTCATATTATTGTACATAAGTCTATTATTGTAGGTATGTCTATTATTGTACGCCACGACATAATGACGCTGGAATTTCTAACTGATTATGCCTGTGAAGAAATTCTTTTGAAGAATTAGATTAGAGTTTAATTAGTCTGGTGTACAGTCGACAGCAAGTCAGTGTACCCAAAATCTGTCATATCTGTCAAATTTTCCCAATCGAACATTAACCTTCCACTATTGTGATGAGGTAGAAAATCGATCGCAGAAATTTGACAGATTGGTGTACAATTCCCATTCATTTCCACCATTGAAGAGGTCGTTGTCACTGTGGCTTTGTTGTGACAAAAATACGTTATACTTTGTGCGAATAAGTAGATTAATCTAAGAAGAGACATCATTAGATACACCACATAGATGTTAACGAACTGGTGATTCTTTGAAACGCAGCTATGATGATATTTTCACTGAAGCACACATCTAAACAACCTCCAATTTAAATGAAATTTTCAGGTTTTATGGTGAAGATGTCTATCGAGACCTAAGAACATATCTAAACAACCTCCAATTTAAATGAAATTTTCAGGTTTTATGGTAAAGATAAAATGTCTCTCGAGGCCTCATATTTATTTTCGTGATTTATTAAAAGAAATTATAATTAAGTTTGCAGAAAACAGCCAAACCTAATTAATTTAGTGTGTCTTAACGACGGCATTTGTTGAACTACATATTTGACTTTAACATTATACAAGCTTTCTGAGATATTAATTTGAACGTGATACAGTTTTTGAGATACAGCACTTTTTCGGAAATCACAAATTATAACTTATTACCGCAAATTACAAAGTTATTTTTTGTTGCCATCACCCTTTTACGACTTATACATTTGTATTTCACGTACCTATGAGAGAAGTGATTGCTATGTGATTTATTAGGAATAAAACATAAATGAAAAGGAAAAAGAAACACATATTTATATGTACATTATGATAACTCTAGAGGACTTGAATTTCACAAGATGCCTGAAATGAATTTCATAACCCTCTTAATATAAAACAGCCCATTCCTCGTAAAAGCAAGAGATTATGTTTCAAACAACACGTACCAAAGCTAAGATCTGAAACTGTCTCATTATATTCAGATTCTAAAGCAAAATATTCTATAAAGATATTATTTTAGATCGTTAAGCTTCGAGTTTCATTTAGATTACGCTTCCATTTTGTATAAATGTAACAGCCACGTGCAAAAGACCTGACTGTTATATTCATAAACACTTTACAACATTGGAATAATGTTGTTAGAACCTGCTAAATCATTGATATAATGTATGGAGGAGCAATTTGTCGTTTTACAGTTAGACCAGTTATTGCGGCATTCAATAACTTGTCTAACTGTAGATTTGATTACTAGAGATAGGAATTTGGCATTACTTGTATGGAACTAATGTCAAAAATCTAACTCCAGTAACAAAATCGACTGATGGATAGGTTATTGGGAACGACCGTAAATCGATGATTGTGAAGAAAATTGGTCGTCAATGTGCGCGAGTGGGTGCAGAATTTACCGCTTGAGTGTAATCTTTTTCCTAGCCCGTCGTTCCTTAGTCGTCCATGTCAGTCGGTTGCCCATATCACTCAGGGGTGTAACACATTAGGATGGATGGACACAAATAAACCCTCGGTACGACGTAGTGATGTACCTGTGACATATTTACATTCTAAAAGTGTCCCACTTATCTAACTAAACTAACCTAGTTTGGTGGAAGTGTGGAATTTAGGGTGCTAGGACTAGGACAAAAGTGTTTGTGATAACCTAAGCACAGTTACCGTTTAATTTAGGGTAGACACTTATGTAACGGATAGGCCAGATGGGTTGCCATTTTTGAATGTACATTGAGATAAATATACCTGTTTGTTTATTATTGTAACGTCAGCAAAATATAATAGAAGTCACGCTATAGGACGGGTTTTATAGAACGTGTGGGTTTTTTATATCAAAGATATGTTAGGGGCTTGGCTGCGTAAAACTTTTAAACTCGGTAGAAAGTAATTTAATTTTAATAATCAAACGAAGACAAGTTAACATACAATTGTTAAAATCTTAACTTTGAAGGAATCGGGAAATTATGTAGATGTAATATTCTGAAAATGAGTCACGTAAATTATACGTGTATAAAATACTGTACCTCACGCCATAATACAGACACCTGTTAGAATTTTAATATAAATAATATTATCTGAAATATGGCATTTGATGTCTTTTCCCCGAAAATTACGAATTTTGTATGAAATTACGCGGTACAAAAATATCTTCTTGTTCACAAAATTTCATTTTTTCAGTCCCCGCGGAATACAACGGACCTGACATACGAAATGTACCAAAAGTGGCAAAAAGGGTTTCCGAGAAAATATTTATTATAACCGTTGTACCTTTGCACATAGTTCTCAATATTCTTCTTAGATTAAAAAATTGTATCGTTGTCTCGTAAAATATAGCCCAGTTTATTTCCTTCCGAGCTTAACTCTTACATCATTGTCAGCTACATATGTGCTGAAATATAAAGTGAAGTTTGTGTTATTTTGTCTAACAAATATGGAAAGTAAATCTAATGCATTTAATCTTTGATGTGGGCTTAGTTCCTAAAATAAATATTCATTTGGTTGGATTGACTAATGCAAATGTAGAGGGCATATAATTTCAATCCAAGTCATATCATGATCGCCTTATTGTCTTCCCAGAACAATGATTTGGCATCGCTATACAATAGGCTTCAGTCAATGATTTTAACTTTAATTAAAATCGATTATTTCACCAAATTACTTCCAAGTTCTTTGGCAGTTCTTTGGTTGATTTTAACAAAACGTTCGCCCCACTGCGACGCGATTGAATCAAGCGAAAAACTTTCCTGGAACACAAATTGAACTTGATTTTGTTTCTTTTCAAATAACAGAAACTTCGTTTTAGATTTCGTTTTGGTATTGGATTTATATGTCATTTAAGTGCCATTTGGAAAATACCTTTGGAAGAATTACGAGGTTGTAAACAACGACGAAGAAAATGCGAAAAACATTGTCTGATATCTCTGATATCTGATCTGGAAGGAATAATTATAAGACAGGGGTTACACGATCAGTCTGGCGTCACTCTGGCATCAGTCTCAGACTGACGAAATACTGACGGACAAAAAACACGGTACATTGTGGACCATCAGTCCGTCAATCAACCGGTTACACGATCATTCTCCCATCATTCTGACCATTATTTCATTATTTCATTTTAGCTTGGTAAATAAAATTTATTCGGTACTCACGGTTTCCAGCGTTCCCTATGCATCAACAAGAAGTGCTAAAGGGTGGGCTACTAAGGGGGTGTCTTTTGTAATCGACATTCGAAAAGTAATGTTTTTGAGTTTCAGGATCACCCCACACCGTGCGAGCTAACATGCGGAAATAACGATGAACCGAAGATCAGATGTGAAAAGGGACAGGAATGCAATAAAGGATAAGTTGTCATGTCTCATTAAGTTTCACCAAAATCAGTCCAGTTGTTTTTGCGTGAAAGAGTATTAAACATACATACATCCTCACAAACTTTCGCATAACTGAACAAATGACAAAAAAACTAAATTCGACAAAAAATGTGTCTTCCATTTAGACGGCAAGATGAAATCTGTGAAAATACCAAAAAAAAAGGTGTGTTTTGTTGATTTTTTCGCGAATACCTACGTTGACCTGCTCCCTTCGGAAGTATATCCCCTTTCATTACACTCTATACGTTTTTATTTGTACAGACTGTCAGTCAATGTTTTTATTTGACAATCTGTCAAATTTCTGCAATCGATTTTCAACCTTATCACGATGGAGGTAGGTTAATGTTTGATTGGTAAAATTTTACAGATTCGTATACGTTGACCTGCTGTCGTCTGTACATTTTTACTTTTTTTGGATAAAAATGTTCAGATCCTGTTTAGATTTACAGCTGATGCTGAGGTAACAAATGAGAACAAACGAATGATTTACAACCTGTCCAAACATCACTTGAAACTTTTTTCTTGTTTCAGATACGAATCCTTTCGTCCTCTGGGGAACCAACCGATATCGGTTGTGTCACTTTAATATTTTTTTCAAACAAACCGATTTAAAATGCTTAAAGTAATAATGTTTGACGTAGGTAAGATTTATTTTATTTTATGCGCAGATAGTGTCATTTAGAAAAAAATATCCTGTCTCTCACATCACATCTTACTTTAATAAAGCATATTTGTCACTCATATAAAAAGGAAATAAATCGCGCCAAAAATTTCGCCTAACAAAATCAAAAAGCATTTATTCAAAGTCGGCTGAGAACAGCACTTTTCAAACGTCAAAATTACATGAGACAGCCAGAAAAACGCCCGCCCTTCACCACTTTCTATGTGTTTTTGCTGGGAAGAAGAAGTGACGCAACCAACCAGGAGTACAACCGATACCACTAATTTTGATCTTATAACCACCAGTAGAAGCTATTGGGAATCGAACCCAACAGACGCACGGCCATCAATGGCACGCAGCCATTACACGGCATGCGTCAGCAGCTGAACAGCGCGAGCGGTGGGCAGCGGTACGGCGAGCGAGCGACGTGACCGGCCCCGCACCCCCACTTGCTTCTACGGACCCTACCGCGACGGACCCCTCAACCGCTCTTAATAATACTAATGTTTGTCCGGGATTCTTGTACTTTTTATATTAACGGCATTTTAGACCAGTACACCTATTTTAATACAGTCCACTATTTCATTTTGCTCCCCGTCTGAACAGAAGCCGTATAGAAAGGTTCCAGTAACATTTAAGAGGAACTCTCAAGGTTATCTCGCGATCTATGTAAATTAGGTCACTCGGTTATTGTGGCTGTAAAACACAAGCCTTCTAGTACCTAAGAACTTTATATTAATTTTGTTACTAATATTATTTAGGATAAAGTTATCCTGGCCAAGTCTCAGAACTAGGTCATGCCTCAACTTTCTGAACAGCAGCAAAAAAGGAGTGCTGGCTGCAATTAATTTAAATCCGTCAACGGATTGAAGAGGTTTTATTTTGTAGCCTTTTTTATCGTCCCACTGCTGGGCACAGGCCTCCTCTCACACGGAGACGGATTGAGTGTCAAGTGATTGAAAAGTTAAGGGCGCTTTAAATTAAATGGTGAGATATAATACTTACATTTAATGTAATAAACATAAAAGCTATTTTTAGGATTCCGTAGTTAAAAGGTAAAACGACCTATTACTAAGACTTCGTTCCGCTTGTCACTAGGCTTACAGTCGGGTTCACTAGATACATCTCGGTCGTAAATGATAGCTAGACCGCTGAAAATTTCACAGATGATTTATTTCTGTTGCCGCTTTAACAACAAATACTAAAAACTATAACAACATAAGCATTTTAGGGGTCATGCAACAAATGTATTTTTTTGTACGAAACCCTTTGTGTACGACTCCGAATCACACTTGGTCAGTTTTTTACTTACATAACATTTAAAATAATTACCCCTCTACATTCGGTCAATTCATTTAGTATTAATTAAAAACCTTATTTGCATACGCGTTACTATAAAATATTAACTTATCATGATATCAATGTGACATTGGCTAATTAAATTTAAAATGTGTCGGTTTATTTGCGGTCATTTTTGGGTCATATTGGGTTTTCTAGGTCATGACAATAACTGGCCGGGAAAAACAAACATTTGTATATAATTTGGGCGTTGTGTAAATAGGGTAATAAATAAAATGATTTTGTAATTAAAGCTTAACGGTGCGAGTTAATTCCCTAATGAAGGTATTAAAACAAATAATGGAATAGGCACGTATTAACAGCCTACATAAGTCCCTGAAGCCGAAAAATATAAATACATGAACGTATGAGTATATATTTTTTAAACAGAATTTATATTGAATGAGGACTAAAAGGTGTGAAAAGTGTATCTACATATTTTATTTTATAAGTATTTTAAAAGACATGGTCTCATATCTAATTTCTTAACCAGCGGTTTCAGCGCATCCAGTGGAAACTACATCTCGAACAAACCTGAATACTTTTCATATAGGACCAGTAGTTTCAGAGATTAACAAACACAAGCAAATAAACAAACTCTTCAGTTTTAGGTGTTTATAAGCATAATAAGGGTAGATGGATAGATATTGCTTACACACACATTGATCTATTAACATAGAAATTTAATATGTTTACGTACAGGCAAGTAGGTCAAAAGAAACACTAATTTTCTTTATTATTTTTCTAGAGTTAATCTTGATCAAATTTAATNTTCAACTTTTTTTGGATAAAAATGTTCAGATCCTGTTTAGATTTACAGCTGATGCTGAGGTAACAAATGAGAACAAACGAATGATTTACAACCTGTCCAAACATCACTTGAAACTTTTTTCTTGTTTCAGATACGAATCCTTTCGTCCTCTGGGGAACCAACCGATATCGGTTGTGTCACTTTAATATTTTTTTCAAACAAACCGATTTAAAATGCTTAAAGTAATAATGTTTGACGTAGGTAAGATTTATTTTATTTTATGCGCAGATAGTGTCATTTAGAAAAAAATATCCTGTCTCTCACATCACATCTTACTTTAATAAAGCATATTTGTCACTCATATAAAAAGGAAATAAATCGCGCCAAAAATTTCGCCTAACAAAATCAAAAAGCATTTATTCAAAGTCGGCTGAGAACAGCACTTTTCAAACGTCAAAATTACATGAGACAGCCAGAAAAACGCCCGCCCTTCACCACTTTCTATGTGTTTTTGCTGGGAAGAAGAAGTGACGCAACCAACCAGGAGTACAACCGATACCACTAATTTTGATCTTATAACCACCAGTAGAAGCTATTGGGAATCGAACCCAACAGACGCACGGCCATCAATGGCACGCAGCCATTACACGGCATGCGTCAGCAGCTGAACAGCGCGAGCGGTGGGCAGCGGTACGGCGAGCGAGCGACGTGACCGGCCCCGCACCCCCACTTGCTTCTACGGACCCTACCGCGACGGACCCCTCAACCGCTCTTAATAATACTAATGTTTGTCCGGGATTCTTGTACTTTTTATATTAACGGCATTTTAGACCAGTACACCTATTTTAATACAGTCCACTATTTCATTTTGCTCCCCGTCTGAACAGAAGCCGTATAGAAAGGTTCCAGTAACATTTAAGAGGAACTCTCAAGGTTATCTCGCGATCTATGTAAATTAGGTCACTCGGTTATTGTGGCTGTAAAACACAAGCCTTCTAGTACCTAAGAACTTTATATTAATTTTGTTACTAATATTATTTAGGATAAAGTTATCCTGGCCAAGTCTCAGAACTAGGTCATGCCTCAACTTTCTGAACAGCAGCAAAAAAGGAGTGCTGGCTGCAATTAATTTAAATCCGTCAACGGATTGAAGAGGTTTTATTTTGTAGCCTTTTTTATCGTCCCACTGCTGGGCACAGGCCTCCTCTCACACGGAGACGGATTGAGTGTCAAGTGATTGAAAAGTTAAGGGCGCTTTAAATTAAATGGTGAGATATAATACTTACATTTAATGTAATAAACATAAAAGCTATTTTTAGGATTCCGTAGTTAAAAGGTAAAACGACCTATTACTAAGACTTCGTTCCGCTTGTCACTAGGCTTACAGTCGGGTTCACTAGATACATCTCGGTCGTAAATGATAGCTAGACCGCTGAAAATTTCACAGATGATTTATTTCTGTTGCCGCTTTAACAACAAATACTAAAAACTATAACAACATAAGCATTTTAGGGGTCATGCAACAAATGTATTTTTTTGTACGAAACCCTTTGTGTACGACTCCGAATCACACTTGGTCAGTTTTTTACTTACATAACATTTAAAATAATTACCCCTCTACATTCGGTCAATTCATTTAGTATTAATTAAAAACCTTATTTGCATACGCGTTACTATAAAATATTAACTTATCATGATATCAATGTGACATTGGCTAATTAAATTTAAAATGTGTCGGTTTATTTGCGGTCATTTTTGGGTCATATTGGGTTTTCTAGGTCATGACAATAACTGGCCGGGAAAAACAAACATTTGTATATAATTTGGGCGTTGTGTAAATAGGGTAATAAATAAAATGATTTTGTAATTAAAGCTTAACGGTGCGAGTTAATTCCCTAATGAAGGTATTAAAACAAATAATGGAATAGGCACGTATTAACAGCCTACATAAGTCCCTGAAGCCGAAAAATATAAATACATGAACGTATGAGTATATATTTTTTAAACAGAATTTATATTGAATGAGGACTAAAAGGTGTGAAAAGTGTATCTACATATTTTATTTTATAAGTATTTTAAAAGACATGGTCTCATATCTAATTTCTTAACCAGCGGTTTCAGCGCATCCAGTGGAAACTACATCTCGAACAAACCTGAATACTTTTCATATAGGACCAGTAGTTTCAGAGATTAACAAACACAAGCAAATAAACAAACTCTTCAGTTTTAGGTGTTTATAAGCATAATAAGGGTAGATGGATAGATATTGCTTACACACACATTGATCTATTAACATAGAAATTTAATATGTTTACGTACAGGCAAGTAGGTCAAAAGAAACACTAATTTTCTTTATTATTTTTCTAGAGTTAATCTTGATCAAATTTAATATACCTAAATGAGTACACGCTTCCACTTGAAAGAGAACATACTTAAATATTGGTAGATTATACACCGTAAACTTAGGAATAAGTAAAATATGTTTTAGTTACTTAAACAATATTCCTGAAATGAATATCCCAAAATCTAATATTAGATTACTTCAATTTCTTACGGTATTCTCGAACATATTAACTTAACTCTAATTTCCGCTGATATTCTTCAAAATTAGAATTAAGTTAATATGTTCGAGAATAGCGTAAGAAATTATAGACCTCATCTAAAGGACACTATATGGACGTTTGGTTCCTTTCTACGGTAAAACGAAGTTTTGTTGGCGATATGTGACTAACCTCGAGTAACTGGAGTAACTGGGGCAACATTAGCGACCGAGCACATACCTTAACGTACCACTGCAGTTCCTCCTCCACTGTACTCCCCCTAGTACCACTGTAGTTTTCATTCATTTTATATGGGCTACAAATGTATGAAAACTACAGGAAATATTTAGATGGTACATGTGCGACCCATAGGTTAATATTATCGCGAAAAATGCGTTGTTGCGGGCTAGTTTACCGACAGCGTCCCAAAAGGCCGTCTTCGCCCGGAAAACTACGCATTGCGATGTCCCGGCTACACTATCGCGTTAACACGAATATTCGGGGCCCGGTAATGTAGCATTAGAGGGAACAACGAAAGAATTCTCTACGCCTTTTCATATGGGAATTATGTAAAAATACTGCGAAAGAATGTTATTGTTCTATCTCTAGTTCTTTGTGCGTTGACCCTGGACTTCTATAACCTATCTGTCGATTGATAGATTGCATTTTGCCATTAGCTCCATATAAATTATTTCACCCGCATTCCGTGGAAATTACTCCGCGCACCCGAGTAAAAAGTACCCTATAGCCTTAATCGATAAATGGGGTATCTAATACCGAAAGAATTTTTCAAATCGGACCAGTAGTTGTTTAGATTAACGCGTTCAAAGAAACAAATAAACTCTTCAGCTTTATAATATTAGTATAGATAGATGTCGAATTTCAATCTCTGATCGCACAACAGATAGATAGGTTACCGAAATAGGCCATTAATCTACATAAACGTACATCAAGAACTCATCTTTGCATAAACAATTAGATCTGTTCGTGATACTTACGCTTCAGAGATAAGGGCCCTCAATTTGCAGAAGACGATACCCAAACTGTACGGGTATTGGTGCCAGTACACTGATAGATCATTTGGAAGACCTGGAACAAGAGATAAATTACTGTTAGACAGTTAAATTAACCGTTTGTTGTATTATGACTTGATGTAATGTTAATTTTAGACAAAATACCATGAAAGAGTGAATATACCTTAGGTAGGTGTAATATGACTGAAAGTCTGCAGTGTGCAAGAGCTCTTAGACCTAACGGTAAGCCCTAGTTCAGACATGCGGGAATCGCGCGTTTTTCTGGCGGTTGGGTTGCGGTAACCGCGCGGTTATGTCTGAACGATTACTTAGTAACTCATACAAATAAGACCTGCGCGATTTCCATGCGATTCCGAAATTGCGCGTGTCTGAACTAGGGCTAAATCGAATTGAAATAAGGTAAATTTCAAATTATCAGAGTGCGAGAATGGAAGGAGTTACCTCAAGACGGGGACCGCGAAAACTGCTGAAATTTACATAATGTAATCGCAGCAAGAGCTTCGCTAACCCAAAACTAATTACGGACACTTAATTCAAAACTCAAACTAATCCTTCCATCAGTTACAATATAATTAGCAATTGACACACGTTAGTTTAATCTCAAACTCGCAGCTTAACATCTTAGGCACCCCAATAATAATTGACTAAAAGACGCATCTTCGTGAAACGACCTTACGTTTTTCTTAAAATCTTTAAAGTTAAAAAACATTTTTCATTTTTCCATCTAACGACGTAACCTAATTAGGAGGATTCTGACTTTTAGATCCTTTTCAATGCTGGATAAATTCCGAAATTGCGCGTGTCTGAACTAGGGCTAAATCGAATTGAAATAAGGTAAATTTCAAATTATCAGAGTGCGAGAATGGAAGGAGTTACCTCAAGACGGGGACCGCGAAAACTGCTGAAATTTACATAATGTAATCGCAGCAAGAGCTTCGCTAACCCAAAACTAATTACGGACACTTAATTCAAAACTCAAACTAATCCTTCCATCAGTTACAATATAATTAGCAATTGACACACGTTAGTTTAATCTCAAACTCGCAGCTTAACATCTTAGGCACCCCAATAATAATTGACTAAAAGACGCATCTTCGTGAAACGACCTTACGTTTTTCTTAAAATCTTTAAAGTTAAAAAACATTTTTCATTTTTCCATCTAACGACGTAACCTAATTAGGAGGATTCTGACTTTTAGATACTTTTCAATGCTGGATAAAACATGTTTTATAACATACATCCCAATTACTCTTACATGCGTCATATAACAAGCTCCTTATTATATCTAATTTCAAAGAAAAGAGTCACTCCGAGGTCTAGAGTTAGCTGGCAAAATGCATCCTATATTTTCCTGGCAGAAACTGTTATTACGAGATACAGTAACGAGCTTGTAATATAATATTATGGTGTACGTATATTCATGTTATTGCTTTTACACATGGTTTTAGTACACCATTTAGGAACGGCTCCTAAAGCCATAAATATAATACAAGGTCGGATACATTGTTAGGAACACTCGGTGCTATGATATTCGATTATTGTGCACCGATGCCAACTATTCGTTTTTAGGGTTCCGTACCCCTTTGGGTACATAGTAATCGGGTCCCATTTTACCCTTTGGTAAAATGGGACCCGATTACTATGTCGCTGTGTCTGTCATCCATCAAAGTTGTTCACAAATGATGTATTATTACTAAACTAAAACTAGAATAAGTTAAATATTTTAGGAAGCTTGCATACAACAAATGTGCTATTTTAGCTTCTTTACAGATAATAGTCGATTTTCTTTTGTTCTTTTTTAATATAAGTAGTGTAAGCCACCGGTGTCTTTTATCGATAAACGTTATTGAATATCGATTTAACTATAAAGTGCATACCGCAGAATGTTATTAAACTTTTTGTTAACATCTGAAAGCAACAAACGGTGCTGTTTAATAATTTAAAACTAGGTACACAAAATAGAGAAACATTATTAAGTAACGAATCACACATCATGACTGCAATACCACAATCCTACCAATGGCAGCATGTGTTTGTATAAGTAAACATTATAGAAACAAAAACTAATCAACTGATTTTAACGAAACTTGGTATAATAATTTTTCATACTCCTGAGCTGGTTATAGAATACTTTTCATCATTATCCAATTGGTTCTTCAAACCATACCTACAGACAGAATTGTATTGCTGGGGAGTTTGTTCCACCATTTCTTCTTCCCAGCCAAAACACATAGGAAGTGGTGAAGGGCGGGCGTTTTTGGGGCTGTCTTTTGTAAACTTGACCTTCAAAAAGTGCTGATTTTCAGCCTACTTTGAATAAATGCTTTTTGATTTTTTGATTTTGATTTTGATCACGCTAAAATCAATCGGAGAAGAGCAGTGAAGTTTCAGGTCTTTGATGATGATGACCCGTTGTCGCTGGCATAAGTGACATGATCCGCGTACGAAGTCGCTGGCAGAAGCTAGTAAATAAAATAAAGTTGTATCGGACCACTTTTCACAAAAATGACGTTAAAACCGCGTGACATCGCCCGTAGGTACTTACGAGTAAAGCCGCAAACAAATTATACTCAAAGTACCAAAACATTAAGGTTCATTATTTGGGCACTTAAATGCTGATCACGTCACCTAACACTGAGGTTGCAAAACAAAGGCAACGCATTAAAATTACTCAACGCTACCAAATTCATCACTAGTGTTGTTACATCGACACCAAAATCACGATGAAATATTCCATGGATTGTTAAAAACATAATTATATTCTCCACTCTCCAGTTATTATGTAAAAACTTAAATACACAAAAACAATCAAGTTTTAATTAGAAAAAAATTATTTTGTGTAAGTTCTTAACATGTTTTTCAATCCCAATGTCTATGTCAATACCAAACGAACTTCATCTGTAGAATATTATTTCTTAGTATTTCACAAGCATAAACTTTTAATTGCCTGCCTGAATTCTAAGAAATTTTAACCACACTAGGTATTTCGCTAATAATTTCTTCGTAATTTCTTCAAAAATTAATTAATCTAGAATGAAAGTTATAAATATACCTAGATAATAAAACAGATCCATCCCTGATCCTATGAATATCCTATCTATAGTTCTAACTAACTAGTTTAGTTCTAGTTTTTTGGATTGTCATTGTGATACAGCTAGTAAAGAAGCCAACAGAAGCCAACACATTAGCCTATCACAATCTGACAAATTTCTTTAATACATTTTCAACCTTATCACAATAGTGGAAGGTTAATGTTCGATTGGTAAATTTTGACACATTCGGGCAAGTTGATCTGCTGTCGTCTTTACATATTTGATAATCAGCGGTGGTTTTACGATTGTGCCTGTAACGCGGACAGGGAATGTGTCAAATTACAAAAAAAAGTAGATCAACCTTTTTCGTATCGATACACGATCACACACATCACTACTGGCGAGTTAATAAAGATTATCGGACCCTACAACAAATTGATTACTCCAAGGGACTAAGCTGCCCTTCGACATCATAGGGGTTGATCGTGACTGGGACATTTATACCCAACCAGACATTCATGAAATTGTCAGTCAAACCAAATTCAAAGTCGTAATAAAATATCCAAATACTTAGCATATCAAAACAGTAAAATATGATTGATTTAGGTTTCCTACTTTATTATTGCAATAAAATTTTACGGGTATGTACTTCAATTTTGTGGATTTTCTGTAGCTGATGATTCTCACCACGTACCGCAACGATTTCAGTGGTAGGCGTATTTGGTAGCCAGTTCCGCGCGGTTGGGCGGTTTTCGTGTTGGTTTGCGCGGATTTCATAGAAGTTACAAAAACATTTGATCGGCTTCACCACCATCCACGGCAGGTGACGGTACCGTTTGTGAATCATATACCGACATATGTATAGATAAGATTAAATTAAATGACTACCTCTCTCAGTCTGTACCACTTATACTCATTTCCCTAAGCTCATGCTCAGCACCCAGTAACCCACTTGATTGACAAGGTAATATTAAAAAAATATGTAAATTACACTTTATTTTGAAATGTAACATCATCAGATGATCCCTACCGCTGTGAGTGCAGCGGAGTGTCAAACTTTTACTGACTAAAACCCTTTGAGGAGTAACGATTCCGTAACCCAGACAGGCGTCAGCTCTGCAGAGATATAAATTACACTACGACTCGTTTCGCCACCATGAAATATGAAAGTCATAACTTTAAAAGTAAATTAGCTAGCCCTCTTTCACCTCAGCATCAAACAACGTCACAAACATGAGCTCAACAAGTTGTATGGGCAAAATTAAGCCCAAAAACAAAGTTTCTAAAACCAAACATACTTTGTTGTAAACACTTTGAAGTAGGTACCTAACACGAGGATAAACGATGAAAAGATAAAAGATTAAAACTTAAATGGAAAAGAAATTCCATTGAGAAAAATAACGACTTTCAAACTTCGGAATAGACTAAGAAAAATCTTTCACGAAATAAAGGTGTCGCAAATTGCGTGTTATTGATTTTCAGACTACACAATTAAGTGTCACTACTGAAGTCCTGTCGGATTATTTCTTCTACATAATAGTGTTATATATTTACTTCTATTTACGTTACCTAATAAGGCAGATGATTCATCTTCATATTAAATATTGTATGTATTTAATTGAACAAAGCTTGGTTTACTGCATATACAGCTATTTACAAGGTTATAAAAAAAATATAAAGGAGATATTTACAAATTAAATCTAAAAAAAATACTAATAAAATGCATCAAAAAATTCCTCCCCATCGCTATCGACTGGGAGCGTGCCCAAAAGGCTAGGTGCATGTTTTAATTACTTTTACATTATCTTCAAGACTATGTGAAATTAATCATCAATTACTGCATCAAATCCTCGCACACATACATAAGTTTATTTCAATAAAACATGGATATTACGTCGGAATTCGTAGGTATTAGGTGAGTACCCAGTAGTTAAGTTTAAGGTCTTAAGAGCAAATTCAATTTTCTAGAAAACCTTAATTAAAACTGGTTGGCTTTTCATTATTCACCACAAAAGGTAAAAACTAATTTTATCGAAAGAAGCCTGAAATACATCATACCATCTAACCGCATGAAGTTAATTTTGATGTAAGATATTAAAACGAATCCCACAAAATAAAATAGGTACGCGGTTTAAAAATACATTCTTTCATTAGGATTCGCGGTAAAAGTATTTCATTCGTAAGTCATTCTGGAAATTTCCAAAAATAAATATGTACAGCAAGTTTGTTCTATAAATAAACGCTACACTGTTAAAAATATTGTTTTATTTTCAATTAACCATTTACTTCAACAATATCCTTATATTAACTAGATACTTAAATTAAAAAAAAAAACCGTTTCTAAAGAGATTCATCATTTTAAGTTAAATAATACTACCTTGTCCATCTTCATTACTTTAAATTACATATATTTAAAATCAAAATTACAAGTCAAATATAATATTTTATGTTTGAATTGGACCGTTAATAATTTCACATCATTAACGTTGATTAAAATTTGGGTCAACTAATAGTGTTCAATTTATATTTCCTTTCTAAAAACTAAATTCATTAATTAATCTCGGTTTGGGCCGTCATGAATATATTAACCAGAAAGTTACTTATGAATATAACATAAAACGAAAATGGAAAAACAGACTTTCACAACTTTAAAATGGTTTAAATGTAAAACAGTAATTTGGAACTCAAATTCGTTAAAGGAAAGTTACAAGCTTACCTACGTACCCATTGAATACCTATATTTATACTTATTTTGACATGCGACAAATTCTCCTTTACATCCCATCGCATTTTTCACGAGTTCCCAATATCTCAAATGTGGTGATATAAATATTTTATTTTTAACGTGTCTAATGGTAATTTGTTGAAGCAATCTTTCATGCGGTATTTTTTTGCAATTTACAGACTAATTTTACCGTCTTTAAAGAACACGCATCGTTGCTTTCCACAAATAACAATCCAAAAACACATATTTTTGATCTCATTTTATTTTATATTCGTTAATGTTGATTTTATTTACCTCTAATTGTCCACCATGTACACATTAAAATATAATTAACTGACCTAATAGTTAAACTNTCACGCTAAAATCAATCGGAGAAGAGCAGTGAAGTTTCAGGTCTTTGATGATGATGACCCGTTGTCGCTGGCATAAGTGACATGATCCGCGTACGAAGTCGCTGGCAGAAGCTAGTAAATAAAATAAAGTTGTATCGGACCACTTTTCACAAAAATGACGTTAAAACCGCGTGACATCGCCCGTAGGTACTTACGAGTAAAGCCGCAAACAAATTATACTCAAAGTACCAAAACATTAAGGTTCATTATTTGGGCACTTAAATGCTGATCACGTCACCTAACACTGAGGTTGCAAAACAAAGGCAACGCATTAAAATTACTCAACGCTACCAAATTCATCACTAGTGTTGTTACATCGACACCAAAATCACGATGAAATATTCCATGGATTGTTAAAAACATAATTATATTCTCCACTCTCCAGTTATTATGTAAAAACTTAAATACACAAAAACAATCAAGTTTTAATTAGAAAAAAATTATTTTGTGTAAGTTCTTAACATGTTTTTCAATCCCAATGTCTATGTCAATACCAAACGAACTTCATCTGTAGAATATTATTTCTTAGTATTTCACAAGCATAAACTTTTAATTGCCTGCCTGAATTCTAAGAAATTTTAACCACACTAGGTATTTCGCTAATAATTTCTTCGTAATTTCTTCAAAAATTAATTAATCTAGAATGAAAGTTATAAATATACCTAGATAATAAAACAGATCCATCCCTGATCCTATGAATATCCTATCTATAGTTCTAACTAACTAGTTTAGTTCTAGTTTTTTGGATTGTCATTGTGATACAGCTAGTAAAGAAGCCAACAGAAGCCAACACATTAGCCTATCACAATCTGACAAATTTCTTTAATACATTTTCAACCTTATCACAATAGTGGAAGGTTAATGTTCGATTGGTAAATTTTGACACATTCGGGCAAGTTGATCTGCTGTCGTCTTTACATATTTGATAATCAGCGGTGGTTTTACGATTGTGCCTGTAACGCGGACAGGGAATGTGTCAAATTACAAAAAAAAGTAGATCAACCTTTTTCGTATCGATACACGATCACACACATCACTACTGGCGAGTTAATAAAGATTATCGGACCCTACAACAAATTGATTACTCCAAGGGACTAAGCTGCCCTTCGACATCATAGGGGTTGATCGTGACTGGGACATTTATACCCAACCAGACATTCATGAAATTGTCAGTCAAACCAAATTCAAAGTCGTAATAAAATATCCAAATACTTAGCATATCAAAACAGTAAAATATGATTGATTTAGGTTTCCTACTTTATTATTGCAATAAAATTTTACGGGTATGTACTTCAATTTTGTGGATTTTCTGTAGCTGATGATTCTCACCACGTACCGCAACGATTTCAGTGGTAGGCGTATTTGGTAGCCAGTTCCGCGCGGTTGGGCGGTTTTCGTGTTGGTTTGCGCGGATTTCATAGAAGTTACAAAAACATTTGATCGGCTTCACCACCATCCACGGCAGGTGACGGTACCGTTTGTGAATCATATACCGACATATGTATAGATAAGATTAAATTAAATGACTACCTCTCTCAGTCTGTACCACTTATACTCATTTCCCTAAGCTCATGCTCAGCACCCAGTAACCCACTTGATTGACAAGGTAATATTAAAAAAATATGTAAATTACACTTTATTTTGAAATGTAACATCATCAGATGATCCCTACCGCTGTGAGTGCAGCGGAGTGTCAAACTTTTACTGACTAAAACCCTTTGAGGAGTAACGATTCCGTAACCCAGACAGGCGTCAGCTCTGCAGAGATATAAATTACACTACGACTCGTTTCGCCACCATGAAATATGAAAGTCATAACTTTAAAAGTAAATTAGCTAGCCCTCTTTCACCTCAGCATCAAACAACGTCACAAACATGAGCTCAACAAGTTGTATGGGCAAAATTAAGCCCAAAAACAAAGTTTCTAAAACCAAACATACTTTGTTGTAAACACTTTGAAGTAGGTACCTAACACGAGGATAAACGATGAAAAGATAAAAGATTAAAACTTAAATGGAAAAGAAATTCCATTGAGAAAAATAACGACTTTCAAACTTCGGAATAGACTAAGAAAAATCTTTCACGAAATAAAGGTGTCGCAAATTGCGTGTTATTGATTTTCAGACTACACAATTAAGTGTCACTACTGAAGTCCTGTCGGATTATTTCTTCTACATAATAGTGTTATATATTTACTTCTATTTACGTTACCTAATAAGGCAGATGATTCATCTTCATATTAAATATTGTATGTATTTAATTGAACAAAGCTTGGTTTACTGCATATACAGCTATTTACAAGGTTATAAAAAAAATATAAAGGAGATATTTACAAATTAAATCTAAAAAAAATACTAATAAAATGCATCAAAAAATTCCTCCCCATCGCTATCGACTGGGAGCGTGCCCAAAAGGCTAGGTGCATGTTTTAATTACTTTTACATTATCTTCAAGACTATGTGAAATTAATCATCAATTACTGCATCAAATCCTCGCACACATACATAAGTTTATTTCAATAAAACATGGATATTACGTCGGAATTCGTAGGTATTAGGTGAGTACCCAGTAGTTAAGTTTAAGGTCTTAAGAGCAAATTCAATTTTCTAGAAAACCTTAATTAAAACTGGTTGGCTTTTCATTATTCACCACAAAAGGTAAAAACTAATTTTATCGAAAGAAGCCTGAAATACATCATACCATCTAACCGCATGAAGTTAATTTTGATGTAAGATATTAAAACGAATCCCACAAAATAAAATAGGTACGCGGTTTAAAAATACATTCTTTCATTAGGATTCGCGGTAAAAGTATTTCATTCGTAAGTCATTCTGGAAATTTCCAAAAATAAATATGTACAGCAAGTTTGTTCTATAAATAAACGCTACACTGTTAAAAATATTGTTTTATTTTCAATTAACCATTTACTTCAACAATATCCTTATATTAACTAGATACTTAAATTAAAAAAAAAAACCGTTTCTAAAGAGATTCATCATTTTAAGTTAAATAATACTACCTTGTCCATCTTCATTACTTTAAATTACATATATTTAAAATCAAAATTACAAGTCAAATATAATATTTTATGTTTGAATTGGACCGTTAATAATTTCACATCATTAACGTTGATTAAAATTTGGGTCAACTAATAGTGTTCAATTTATATTTCCTTTCTAAAAACTAAATTCATTAATTAATCTCGGTTTGGGCCGTCATGAATATATTAACCAGAAAGTTACTTATGAATATAACATAAAACGAAAATGGAAAAACAGACTTTCACAACTTTAAAATGGTTTAAATGTAAAACAGTAATTTGGAACTCAAATTCGTTAAAGGAAAGTTACAAGCTTACCTACGTACCCATTGAATACCTATATTTATACTTATTTTGACATGCGACAAATTCTCCTTTACATCCCATCGCATTTTTCACGAGTTCCCAATATCTCAAATGTGGTGATATAAATATTTTATTTTTAACGTGTCTAATGGTAATTTGTTGAAGCAATCTTTCATGCGGTATTTTTTTGCAATTTACAGACTAATTTTACCGTCTTTAAAGAACACGCATCGTTGCTTTCCACAAATAACAATCCAAAAACACATATTTTTGATCTCATTTTATTTTATATTCGTTAATGTTGATTTTATTTACCTCTAATTGTCCACCATGTACACATTAAAATATAATTAACTGACCTAATAGTTAAACTTAGCATGTAAGAACCTCAATGTTATTATTACAACCCAGGTCAGGCCACCGCCACTCGGCCGTACCTACAGCGATAAATGCCTATAAATTCGCGCGGCGACGGCGCCTCACCGACTGATGGGTGTCGCTGCTCACGCGTTGAGCTCGCACTTGTGTTTGGTGGAAGTTTTATTATTAAAATAAGTTTAAAATAAGAGAGAATGGCTGGTTTAAAGTATTGCTCTTTTGATGGATGTGTGTCAAGACAAAAGGACGTGGGATTATCATTTTTTTCATTACCTGCAGATGAGAAAATGTAGGTAAATTCAAATTTATTTTTAAACTATGAAACTATAAACCTTCACATTCTTCATTTTACTAACATTAATTAGTTACTTTGTTGATACTTACTAATAATATGGACTCATGTCTGAATTTAAGGAATTTGTTTTTTTATAATTACGAGAGCAACTTGAAAATGTGACTTTTTGTTTGTTGATATATTTTAACGATTAAGGTGTCAAATGAAAGGCCTAAGTCTAAAACTATTTTATCCGTTTGAATCATATAAATAGGTCAACGCGTTAGGAGATTAGAATTAATTAAGAATTAAGAATAGTAAAAATGTAAACAAACCAGATTTTTTGATGTTTTTGTTCCACAACTTTTCTGTATGATATAAGT
>NWSH02000613.1:8701285-8790943 GCA_002382865.2 Heliothis virescens | reverse complement strand
TCATTTTACTAACATTAATTAGTTACTTTGTTGATACTTACTAATAATATGGACTCATGTCTGAATTTAAGGAATTTGTTTTTTTATAATTACGAGAGCAACTTGAAAATGTGACTTTTTGTTTGTTGATATATTTTAACGATTAAGGTGTCAAATGAAAGGCCTAAGTCTAAAACTATTTTATCCGTTTGAATCATATAAATAGGTCAACGCGTTAGGAGATTAGAATTAATTAAGAATTAAGAATAGTAAAAATGTAAACAAACCAGATTTTTTGATGTTTTTGTTCCACAACTTTTCTGTATGATATAAGTAACTTTTCTGTATAATGAGTATCTTTCTACTTGAGTTGAGTAAAGGTTTGTTTTCATTTTTTTATTACAAATGAGAGACTGTAAAATTCGTTTTAGTATCTACTTAATTGACTGAGTAATCAATCATACGCATCAAACGTAAGATAGAATAGGTGGTCAAATAGTTAGATAGATAGACGATGAATATTATAGTAGTAGGTAGCAACGCATCGGCGAGCCGACAACCCTAGCGACATAGGTATCGCGTCACTCGGCGCCAGACAGCGACAGAGCTAAGCGTTAGAAGAGAGTGGCAATACTTAGGTGAATATCTCGATAGGTACTGAGCGCTTATGCGAGCTGAATTGAACTTTGTTGCTTAGTATCAAGAGTCTCTATTTCTATGAATTGTTACGGGAAGTGGATCTTCTGTACTTGTACTTATTATTCTGTGCCCAGGTCCCCAAGATACAGGCAGTGCCTAGTTTGGGGACCACAGAACTGACAAAAATGTTTCCTAGATAATAGTTACAGTGAACTCTTACCTATACTACCTTTGTGTTACTTGATTTCAAAATGTAACTTTGGATCAATAAAGTTTATTATTTATTATCGTTATATTTTAGAGAGTAGCTATTTGAAAATGAAATAGAATTATATTCTAGTAATTTTCATCTACATGTTAGCTATAATATTTTGTTTAATTTTCAAATAGCTATGTTCTAAAAAGTGTTTTTGGATTGTGTGGTTATTCTTGCAAAGCGACAAGACGTCCCTTCATGAAATGTTTAATCTAATTGCCTTTACCTACTCATATGCTTGTATTATAGCCTTAATTACCTCGTCAGTAAGTATCAATCAGTGGAGCCTATTTTTTGTCTTTTTTCGTTAGTCTGCCGAGCTCCCGTTAATTAATTGGATCTGATTCTGAATTGGATTGCCTATCCATTCACATATTACGTATGATATTCTGTGAGTCATCTGTCAACTACATTTACGACCCTATTTCACTTATGGTAGTTATTTTACGACCTTATAACAAAATTAATATTGTTGTTTACTAGTAAGTATATATATGTTTTGTTTAATGTCTTTGTTGTTTGATTTTAAGTATCTATTACTATTTTAAGTATCTATCACTTTTACCATTTAAAACTATAACAATATAAGTACAACTTACTATAAGCCACTTTGTGTCCATTTATTTCATCCCTTTGCAACTTGTTGCAACTTTTTTTATACATTTATAACTTGCAACTCAAAAAATGTTGATTGATCCTTTCATTTTATACCGAATCCAATTAATAGCATTTTGTTAAAGTTTCAAAAGGACGTTGGCACTTTAATTTCAGACATTTAGACTTATCATACATACCAGACACCACAAAGATGTATTATTAAACATTATCCTATTGCGTGAAACCAACTAAGCTGGTAGAAGGTTAGACCAATAATTTTCCAGTGATCACACATGTAAATTAATGTAATGTATGGACAAATCACTTTTACAAACAACTCTTTATTATCTACCTGTCCTCGTAATTCCAAAGATTAGCACTGACCTGCGAGAAACATGACCGATTTTCGGCAGCTGGTTAAAGTTCAGTATGAATAGATTTTTCTAGAATGTCTAATTTGCAAGTACTGTCTCGTCCGTGACAATTGGATGTGATGGAACCACTAAAAGGAATTGGAATTGAAGGCCAAAGTGTTATTGGGTTTATCTATAAGAATACATTTTCAGTACTGGTTCTTGCAGCCTAGATTTTGCTCAGTTAATGGCACTAAGCTGTCCAGTATATTTGGTACTTAAAGGTTAAAATATTTCAGGCGAAAAATGGGTCATACTATAACCTTAAGCGGCATAATTCATAATAATATTAAATTTTTATGGAATGAAGCGGTAGCCTCATTGAAACGGCAATTATCTTTCTTTTTTAATTTTCCCCACCCGTACCTACTTGTAATAAAACCTTATGCAGGAAACGGGGAGTTTGTTTATGGTTACTACGCTTTAAGTAAAAGAATAGTCAGTAATGTCTACAAAGCTGTGTTGCCAGTGACGTTCCTAGACGCTACCATTAACAGTAACAAAGTAGTCTAAAGGCCTTTTCAATATTCAATCTATCGGTTGATTTGCTTACTACAGATAGAAATTGGACATTAGCTCTATACCAGTTATATAAAATTCCAATATCTGTTAAGTGGGTAAAACAACAGATAAACAGAATATTGGGAACGGCCGTAATTGATGCTGAAAGTTTCTTTGTTTGTTCGAACGCACTAATTTCAGGGACTACTGGACCCATTTGATAAGTTATCTCAATGTTACCTAGGTAGCTTAATTACCTATCGGGTAAGGGTATACTCAGGCTACTGTTTATGCGTGTATGTGGATGCAGTTTAAACCACTGGTGGAAGCTAGAACTTTCCTGTTATAGCTACTTCGCCAAAAAGATCTACTACTTTTCGAAATTAGATATTGATTTGCTAGTTTTATTGTTAGCTAAAAAACTAAGATACAATAAGGGTACGATCTATCTCAATTTAAATTACGGCAATTAAGCAACTAATAGTTAGTTTCGATTACGTCATGGTTAATATTATCGAACCAAGTCACTAGACTGAACAATGGTTCAATTTAGCCACAGTCAATTGCGACCCCATTTAATCAACCCCTATTTTCAGGTGTATAATATTTCTAGACCGGCCTAAGCCCTAAAATAGTAGCATTAGTCATTTAAATCTTGACAAATTTCAGGTATCCGAACTAACGACTTTGGGAAATGATCCATATAGACTCAAGCCCCTCGGGTGATGTTGACACGGATTTCAGGCACTTACTATAAAATAATGTGCTTTTAGTTCCGAATTTATGAATCCCCAATGAGTGCTTGTGAAAGAGGCTGATTGAAATTCGTTAGTTTATTTTATACAATGTTAGGTACCCACTTATGACCTCTATACAAATATAATTTAGCATACCTACAATAGATAGACAGCTAAGAGTACCCACACAGTACAAACTTTTAGTCGGTCAATTTGATCAGGCTCATAAATCAGTGTATAAGTAAATGGCTGTGCGCAAATAATCTGGCCAACTGTCGGCCGATTGTTTAGTCTGCTATGTGTGGGAGCGTTAATCTTGGGAACTAAGTACTGATCGTTAGAAAGATTTGTCCATCCATGCTACTATTAAACCTATCGCTATTGTTTCAGATTTAGTTATGGTGGAAATTGCGCACACATATCATCGTTTTTTTTTACCCGTAATGTAAAATACAGACTTCTCACTACAACACTGCAAGGCAAAGATCGCTTCACATACACAGTTGATCAAGGCGTTTTGGCGATTCCAGACTAAGATGCAAACCCATATAGAGATTTATTCACAATCTTTTCCTGGGCCGTCATCAATGGTGTTCATAAAAAAAGAAATGCACATAAATCTCTAAAGAATTAGTTACATTGACCATACCCGACCTGGATTTAAATACGCATAAGTCAAGATATGCATATGCACTTGCGAGTAATATTGCAGCTAAAAATATTTCCCATAAAGAAGCGTAATAAATACTTGAAAGATTAGGTTGTTTTATTTTATTCAATAATAAAATAGACAGTGACGGCGGGTAGAAGCAATCTTTTAGATGTAGGTCTGAAGCAGATTTGTGCAACGTAAACACCCTCCTTCATAATGCATGATAAAACTGATTTAGTCGTAAATCATAAAATTTGCATGTTTTGGTTCATGGCAAAAGATGGTATACGCAATGTACAGACGACAGCAGGGCAACGTGTATGAATCTGTCAAATTTTACCAATCGAACATCAACCTAGGTACCTCAGGGTACCTCCATTGTGATAAGGTTGAAAATCTATTGCAGAAAGACAGATTGTGGTTCTTGAAGTGCTGTTGTCTGTACATACAATGTAGGTAAATTTTATGACTTAACTACAGTCTTGTGGTACCCATAAATCCTATATTCAATAAATATAGGCACCCATATTCAAACGGACACTCCGATCAAAAAAAATCTTGCTTGGATTCTAGGATATTTCCTCAGATTTGTAAAGACCTAAGGTAAAGACGCATCTTCAAATTAACATTTCCTTATTAATTAAGTAGTTTTAACGTAAAGCTCTCGAAAAAAAAAATCTAAATACAAATATCTCTAATTTCGAAAAAATCTACTAAATACTAAATACAAGAAACACGAATTACATAAAATAAAACTTTTTAATTTTATTACAAAACGTCTATTATATTTTTCAATTTAATTTCCGACACAACTAAATAAAATTATCCATAGACTAAAGACACAATTTACTCACCAAATAATAGAAGCAACAGATCACTAACAGCCAAACTAAAAAGATAGTAATTAGTCGCCGTATGCAAGCCGGGGTGCTTCACTATCACCACACAAACGCACGCATTGCCTATCACACCAGTCAAAAATATTACGATTAAAACAACACTAATAGGTACTATTTCCTTTAAAGGCAAACGTCTAGACCCCATCAACCACCATAACATTTCTTCTTCACTACAGTCGAAATGCGACAAATTGTTGCACCGATTAAAAAATTCGTCATAAGTCTCGTTTCCACGCAAAAATAATTTCGATTCCATTTTTGAAATAATCCTGTTAAAAAACTATATTTTAGAGACAAACCACAATTTTTCGTTTTATTTTTACTAAATATTGTTCTTCTTATTTTATTTACTAACATTTATTTTTTATTCGATAAACATATGCTATCATCGTACAGAATGATTTTACGAAAAGTTGGTATTATTCTAACCCACAGAGAACATGTCCGATTCTACCGGATTCCCGCGCGCACTGATACAGCTGTACTACATGAAACTTCCAGGATTCAGCACTGTGTCTAGGATGCTATATGCATCTACGTTTTGTTTAGGCATCCAGATTTTAATAAGCATCTCAAATCAAAAGAATTTACGGGAAAAATATAATAATCTTATCGGAAAAAGAAAATGATAGCCATTTATATCAGCAATTTTTCTTTACATATTTTATTTATGATTCTGTAGAGGATTTAAATACTTTTAAGGTAAACAAAAAATATATTTTTGATTTAATGACATTTTAGCAACGCAATTTACATAATTTTATACAATAAATAAAAAATACTTTACCTTTTTATTATTTTAAATCTCGCGCTTTTATTTTCCCGCTACACATTCTTGACGTCACAAATAATAGAGGTGTCAACACTGGTTTAGTCGATTTATGTGCCATCTTACTCTATGGTATCATTCTTACGCCGAGAATATCATCGCATTTTCTTATCTGTGAAGGTTTCGCCGCGCCCGCAAACTTTCACAGATAACAAACGTCAAACATTTTAGGATTTTCTAGAAATAAAATAGTTAAAATGAAATCCGTGCCAATGTTTTCACTGTAAATAACGTTAAAATCGTAACGGCCTTAGCAGGCATAAAGCTACGAAGCATTTATTATGTCTTCTCAACTCAATGACGAAATTGCGGACATAGCTATGACAAGCACTGAAGCAGATTCTTCGCAAACACACGGGCACGAAGGTAAATAAACAATTTGCAATTATATAATAACAACAAACAATTTCATATATAGTAAATTGCAATCGGTAAGAAATAGTCACTGTTCAAATATCTCGTGTTAATTTTGGTGTAGAACTTGTAGAAAGCTGGCTAAACAACAATAACTTCTGGTTACAGTTTTGTAAATTTTAAAACAGGATTTCTACTTGTTTATACCAAACTCAAACTCTAGAACCTTACTGCAGCTACCACAGCCCTGTTATACCCAGAAAAATAAACTTAAGTTAATATAAACCAACAATATACAAAGTTGTTGTAAACATTTTTATGTTTCAGCCACATCAAGTGTAAATGCCGACGATGCATCGTCAAGTAACGCAGCCACGCCGGCTGGCAGTGAAGGCCAGGCCTCCAGGCAGTCAAACCTCCAACGCATTCAGCAGAGAAAGCAACAAGTGTATAACTGGCCACATAATAAAAAGCTACTCAAACTAGCCATTTACTCGGAATGTCAGGTAACTTGTTTTAACTAAACGAATATTTCTAAGTTAAAAGTTATACCTACATAAAACTTGAAGTTGCTTATATACCATGGGCTTAGGAGAAAATTAATCTATTCTGAAAAATAATGACATACTTTTTGCTTTTAAGAAATAAAATTACCTTTAAGTTTGACCTTAATTTGACATACAAACATACCTGAATTTGTAATGTTCTAGAAACCTCAATTAATTTTGCTTTAATAAGCATAAACATTGTTTGAGTAATTAGCGCATTTCTTCTTATTTGCAAAGAACATTCTACCCTTTTCATTATGCACACAATTTTGCTGCAATTCTTGAAATTGATCTATTTTATTACATTCTATCATTGATTGCAATAATTTCCACATATACATTACTACTACGAAGCAACTGCCTTTTGCATGTTAGCGCTGAAAACCAGCACTGTTGTCTCGCACTCTCGAGTGCGAACACAGCATATATGCTGAGCGCTGACCCTGTCGCGCAAATCCGACGCAATTTTATGTACAGTCTGTGTCACGTCCATGTTTGTATGTACTGTATATCTATTTTATTTTATGATTTTCGTGCTGTTGTTGTCTGTTTTGTATGCATCTTTTTTGTAGTGAATAAATGGTTTTTCTTTCTTTCTTTCCTTGTACACTATGTAAAGTTTTGACGACTTAGCTCATCCATTTGTCCGTCAGACACCAGACTGCTCATGCAATGGCTGGAAGACTCCAGCCCCTCAGCAGACAGTCAAAGGAAACCCTCGGGCAGACAACCAGCCTTTAGCCAGCTTCAATGATCCTTGTCGGAACTGCAATCATGTATTAGGTTTGTATTTTAAATGTATATTATATACATTCATATGGTTATGTCGGTTTATATGCAGGTAAGCGGAAATTTTTGCAACATCAACAATATGTTTCACCATTATTTTAATAAATTTATGTTTGTTTATTGTTTGTTTGAACATGCAAATCTCGGAAACTACTGGTCCAATTTAAAAAATCTTTTAGTGTTCGATAGTCCATTTATCAAGGGAGACTATAGGCTATCCAGGTGCGCGGAGTAGGGCCCTCAGTACTCAGGTGAAACATTTTCATGTCAATTCAATGATATTCTATTAGCTTGTGAGCATCATTCAACTTGTTGCAAGTTTTAGTTTAGGGCTTTTAGCAAGAATAGTTTAAGCCCTTTAAGTTATAAAAAGAAGAAACACTGAAATCTACAAGTTGGTTCTTGGTGGGCCTGTAGCAATTCCTGCTCTTGCTATACACTTAATTCAGCACTGATCCATCATTATTAATTAAGGTATAGTTTGTTTCCCAACTTCATGATCCAGTAAAAGTAGTTACTAAACATCATCTGCCTAGCCTTTTCCCAACTATGTTGGTGTCGGCTTCCAGTCTAAACAAGTGCAGCTGAGAACCAGTGTTTTACATGGAGCGACTGCCTGTCTGACATCCACAACCCAATTACCCGGGCAACCCAATACCCATTGGTATTGGTTGTTATACTTTCTGGCGTCTAACTACCCGTAACTATTGCCAAAGTGGTTAAAATGACAGCAGGTACCCACTAATTTATTGTGCCTTCCGAAACACGGAATACCTCTACCTACATAATCATATCATAAACAGTATAATTATAGNCAAAGATGGTCAAATGACGGCCGGGACCCACCGGTTTATTGTGCCTTCCGAAACACGGAAGAACTCGTTATGACAAGATGGTCACCCATCCGCACAGACCGACCGCGCCAAGCGTTGGTTAACTTTATGATCGATCTATTGATCCACGCGGCTTTGACTTAGCCACGAGCTCTTCAAAAGTAGTTACTAAACAAATGTGAATATTTCCAGAGAAACATGTGACCCAACTTCAAGGTCTGCCAGTAGCGGAGGTGAACAGACTGCTCGGGGCCGTTGTGGATGTGGAAAATATCTTCATGTCTATGCACCGGGAGGATGATCATGATACCAAGCGGGTCTATTACTATCTGTTTAAGGTAATTACCAGTTTCAACCTTATAAAATCCCGTTTTTTCCCGTTCCCGTGGGAATTTCGGGAGATCCTGATGAACCTCTGTGCTAAATTTCAGCTTTATATGATCACGGGTTTAGGCCCTGCGTTGAGTCGGTGAATGAGTCAGGACTTTGATTTTCAGGGGGCACGGCAGTGGCCCCACCAATAATATGTATACATAAATATACTTTTCCTCACAGATACTCCGCAAATGCATCCTCACTCGTTCCCACCCTCGCATCGAGGGTCCACTAGGCCAGCCTCCCTTTGAGCGTCCCTCCATAGCGAAGGCTATCACCAACTTCGTGCTGTACAAGTTTAACACCCTGCCACAGCGGGAGTGGCAGACTATGTATGACTTGGCCAAGATGTTCCTCCATTGTTTCAACCACTGGAACTTCGAGACGCCTAGTGTTAGGAAATTGGTAAGTTTTTTTTTGTTAAATCTATGTATCCAAAATAATATTATAAAGAGAATTATTTTTTGTTTATACCCTAAAGGTACTGAACCAATTTGAAAAAAAACCGGCCAAGTGCGAGTTGGACTCGCGCGCGAAGGGTTCCGTACCAAGCTGTAGTTCTACGCTTGAGTAACAGATGGCGTTGTATTCAAATTGCACTGTCTTTATAATTTATTGTATGGGGACCCCTTAATATATAACTTTTTTTAATTTTCAGTATTTGTTGTTATAGCGGCAACGAAAATACATCATTTGTGAAAATTTCAGCTTTCTAGCTATCACGGTTAATGAGATACAGCGTGGAGACAGACAGACAGACAACGAAGTCTTAGTAATAGGGTTCCGTTTTTACCCTTTGGGTACGGAACCCTAAAAAGCCTCTCTGTTACGAAGTTAGACTATCTCTGAGTAACATTTTTTTGGGTACAGGAAGAACTTCCCCTGGGGGACAACTAGTTCAAAATTTTGTTTGGAGGTGGTTTCAAGACACTATGACCTTGGTACTCTGTTATATTTGTTTATAATTTTATTTCAGCAAGTGTCAAATCCTGAAGACATATCTGCATACCAAATCAATTACACAAGGTAAGTCTATAAGTAGTTTTCCTTTAATAGCAATGTAAATCAATGCAGTGCTATAATACACTGCTAACATATTCTATTCGTATTACTACACGGATAGAATTATTACAGATCCCTGAGTTTATACAATTTATAATATGAATCCACATGAAACAGCTGAAACCTTTATTTGCTAACCGCCCCCAGTCATACAAAAACGCCTTATTAGGACGAATTTTAAAGGTTCCTGATACATTTCTAGATAGCAATCTGACTTAGAATGTCAATTCCATCAGTCTGGTCATGAATGATGGGAGACTGATCGTGTAACTGGGTGACTGACGGACTGATGGTCCAAAATGTACCGTGTTTTTTGCCCGTCAGTCTTTCGTCAGTCTGTGACTGATGCCAGAATGACGCCAGACTGATCGTGTAACCCCTGTTTTATAATGCCATAGAAATGTTATTAATTTTGATTTCTTTTCTATGGCATTTTTGTCAGATAGCTAGAACATTATGTGGAACCTCTGTGACCGATCGTTAAAATCCTAATTCTGGTACCAGATGGCTAGTATTCTGCCACGTGCCGGCGTTCTGCGACTCGCTGCCGCACTACGACACGTCGCTGGTGTTCGGCAGGACGCTGCTCCGCGCCGTCTTCAAGTCCGTCTGCCGACAGCTCATGGACAAGTGCCATTCCGAGAGGGACAGGATGCCGCCTGAGAAGAGGGTACGTTTAAAAATAGTTTCACAGATTCCTGATAAAGTTGGACACCTTTAAACTGTGTTGCTGGGGAGTTTGTTGCGCGACTTCTTCCCAGCAAAAACATATAGGAAGTGGTGAAGGTCGGGCGTTTTTGGGGCTGTCTCATGTAATTTTGACGTTAGAAAAGTGCTGTTTTCAGCCTACTTTGAATTTGCTTAGTTGCATTTTGAGTTCTAGATAAAACATAGAAAATTAGAAAAGTAGTGGAACTAAAAATGTATGGCTTGGCTGTTTCGTTACTTACTTCAGAAACTAAATATTCGCATCACCTCCACGACGGTATCGAAACGTTGAAGCCATACATTTTTACTGATATGTAGAATTTATGAAGTTAGGGTCGGTAGAGTTAGGCCGTGTAGATTCAGAAGCTTGGCTCTACATGAGATCTGATAACTTTTCACAGGGCAAACTTGATGTGGTCTTCTTGTCCACATTTTATATGTAATGTTTTTGGTGGGATTGGTTATTTAAATAAACAATGAATGTAGTTTTGTTATTATTAATGGCACATTTATTTTGATATTGTTTTATAAAATTTTCAATATTCCCAGGTGCTAGTCCTGACCCACTTCCCGCGGTTTCTGGCGTTGCTTGAAGAGGAGATCTTCAGCGGCAACTCGCCCATCTGGGACCCTGACTTCAAGCAGATCCCGCCCAACCACTTGCAGGCCATATTCGATAATAAGAATCGTGAGTTTCAACATATCCTTACTAATATTATAAATTGGAAAGTGAGTTTGTTTGTTTGTTTGTTCCGCTTTCACGCCGTAACTACTGAACCGATTGCTTTGAAATTTTGCAGACGTAAAGTTAGAAGTCCGGATTAAATAATAGGGTACTTTTTATCCCGAAAAAAATAGATATTCCCGAGGGAAAACAAAAATATTGTTTGCTTGATGGATGGATTGTAGATGGCGCTGTGTGTCGTTTAACGAATTCCACGCGGGCGAAGCCGCGGGCGGAAAGCTAGTTTGTTATAATTATAATATTATAGATGATGTTGCTTTATGACGAACCCAATAAAAAATCACCAATTCTCTGATTTGTCATTTTCCACATTTTTAAACAGTTTTGCAACACTTTCAAAATCAATTATTTATTTACAAAGCATGTTGATTTTTTTTTCTTAGCTGGTAGACGCGGCGAGTTCGAACGTGTTACAGCTTCGGGAGATAGCAAAGATGGATTTACAACTGTCACACTGTCTTCAGGTAAGATTTCTTATTTGTCATAACGTGTTTTTTAATCTACTTTAATTTCTTCTATATTCATTGATTGCAATCTAATCTTACTAATGTCATAAATGCGAAAATTATTCTTGTCTGTCCGTCTGCCTTTTACGCCAAAACAACTACCAATTTAAATGAAAATTTAAAATGCCCCAGAAAAAACAAGCAAATTTTTTACCCGTTTGCTGGATGTTCTCCCGCTACGTAGGTGAAATTGCGGGGTATAGCTAGATTGACATGAATATTCAAAGAGACAACGTATCAGTACATTAATTAGATTACTTTTAAAAAAAAAATGCTAATTTTATGTTCGTAATCCCTGTCACGATCACTGATATTTTTTTGAATTATAAACTATACATATCTGGCATTTTTTTACTTCATTTTTATCATCTTCTTTTATACATATTCGCAGGTACAATAAAGTCGGAAGGTGGCAAGCGCGGCAGCGAGTCTGCACTAGGCGTGTCGGCCAAGCGGCGGCGCGTGGCGGACGACGCGGCTGACGACGTCAGCGAGAGAACCGTCGCCGACATCGTCGCCACCATCACAGACCCCAACTACATGTGCGGACCAGATGTCAGTACTTATTTATGTGAATATTTTGCTATAAGGACTTTATATCTGATACTCTGGGACCTTTTACTAAAATCTATGGATGTACAAACTACTTACTAATATTGGCGTCCCAATCGATGCCCGTGCACAGTAGCCGCACTACTCGGCTACATTTTTTTTTATTACATGATAAACGTTTTCCCGCGATAAAATATGTTACTCGTTATTATGTTACTCGAGAATAGTGTAAGAAAAAGTAAATAACAGTGAAAGAATTTTTCAAATAGGTTTAGTAGTTTCGGAGCTTTTAAGGTACAAACTACCAATATTTTTTTTCTCTTTATTATTAGTTGTAGACTAGCTCCCGCCAGCGATTTCACCCGCGTCTAGTGGAAACTACTTATACTAATTTAATATACCCTACATTACAGGCGTTATTCCAAATGCAAGCTCCCCGCGACGAAGCGGCGAAGTTAGAAGAACAACGCAAGCTAATAGAGTTCCATGTTATAGGCAACTCCCTCACTGGACCCGTCAACAAACAGACTATGCTGTGGCTTATAGGTAATATACTAAATAATCTAAAAATCCATATAACTGATAAATAGTGTTGACATTAAAAATTTTATTAAAAATAAGTGTCGCCTGAACACATTTTTTAAATAGCTAGAATCCTCCTAGGATAATGGAAATACATTTAAAATGGTATAAATTTTAAAAATATGTTCTTAGCTTGTGTTTTTCTGTCAAATCTATGTGACAGATCTTATAATAGGATCCAATACGTGAACCTGTAATTGTCTAAAAATACATGCGAGCCTCTTATTTCCACTTGATCATTGGTGAATTTTATGTTCTAGGTCTCCATAATGTTTTCTCTCATCAGCTGCCTGAGATGACTAAAGAGTACATTTCTCAATTAGTTTTTGATCCGTAAGTATGTCATGGTCAATTAACCTATACCTTACTAACTAGGCAACATATTCATATTTCCGCTTGTGTTTTTCAGTAAACACAAAACGCTAGCTCTTATCAAGGAAGGCAGGCCTATTGGAGGGATTTGCTTCAGGACTTTCAGTGCACAGGTATGTTATGAATATTTCAATAATCTATCTATGTGTTGACTTGATTATAAGAGAAAGAAATTTGAGAATGCTCGTATGGATCTAATGTCAAAATGTTGTCTCTAGTACGCGAATCAACAGAAAGATAAGTTGTTGGGAACGGCCGTAAAACATATATTTTAGATAACAAGTAACAAGTCGCGAAAGTTTAAAAACATTGGCCGTGAAACATCTTTGTTTGTTGCGAGATAAGATAATGTTGCGAAAGTACAGTTCTGTGTTTGCAAACAAGATAGTGCCAACTGCATACATAAACGCTGCTAGTTACTTTCGAGAGATGAATTTTGACATGCGTCATATGAGTTACGAGCTTCCGCCAGCGGTTGCACCTCTATAACCTTTTTTTTATCGATGAGGAAATCATCAGTATGACCCCTCCCGCTGTTGGTGACAGCGTGAGGGAGTGTCAGACTTTTACTGACTAAAACCCACCGTGTTCCTTCGGGAGCCCTTTGTGTGCCAGGGCCGCGGTAACTCGCGCGAACAACCCGCAGCCCCGACGGGCTCTGGCCCTAGTGGACCCTGATTCCATATCCTGTAAAAAAAACAACAGATAGGTTATTGAAATTCGCTGTACATTAATCCAGCCATTTAGGAGTTTGGTGACTAAAGTCTGGCCAGCTGGTTAATAACACTCGGCAGATTCACTAATTAGACAGCGCCACGTAGGCAGTGGGGGTGATTACACGGTCACCGCTGACAGGACTTATATTAACGAACTAGCCTGGGGGTCGTGAGGGGCCTGCCGTGTAAGGCGGGCAGTCGCCGGTGAGGGCCTGGACGCTATAGACTCCCAGGCCTTCCCCACTCAGGCAAGGTCGGAGTGCCGCTGGGCATTTTTAGTGGGTATACCGGGAACAACTGTGCCGGGGAGTCCCACATACCACTCTCGTCCCCCGACGGAAAGGGGATGCGTAATTGACATTTTTCCCAGAGACAAAAAAAATAGGTTATAATACACGTGTATGTATTGCAGGGTTTCAGCGAGATAGTGTTCTGCGCGGTGACGTCGAACGAGCAGGTGAAGGGTTACGGCACGCACCTCATGAACCACCTCAAGGACTACCACATCCGCAACAACATCCTGCACTTCCTCACCTTCGCTGACGAGTTCGCTATCGGTTTGTCATTACAAACTTTAAATTAATCGATATTCCATCGAATATGTTCCACTTCACAATCGATGCTAATGACCATAAATATAGTTTAATTACTATATGTGAAAAAATACCATTATACAGTTTATTTCTAGTCCAACCAAAGCTTCCAGTCTAATCAGACGCAGTTGACTATTACATGGAGCGACTGCCAGTCAGACCTCCTCAACTCAGACACATGAGAAATCTGAGTTGCTCTTGGTAAGACTGGTTGTCTGACTTTCTGACTTCCCGCAACGACTACTTTTAAAGATGTTCAAATGACACCGTATCCACCACTTTAACGAGCCTTCCGAAGCACGGAGGAACTCGACATAAAAAGATGTCCTCTACGAACCCAACTGCGTCAAACGTTGCTTAACCTTATGATCGACCAACCCTGCGGCTTTTACTTAGCCACGAGCTCCCCTTACTTAGCCACTAGTTTAAACTTAAATATCACTTTGACATGGTCTATATTCGCAGGCTACTTCAAGAAGCAGGGCTTCAGCAAGGACATAAAGCTGCCTCGCGCGATGTACCAGGGCTACATCAAGGACTACGAGGGCGCCACGCTCATGCACTGCGAGCTCAACCCTCGCATCGTCTACACGCTCTTCACCGGCGTCATACGCAGGCAGAAGGAGGTACATTTACAAAAAAAAATACTTTCATATCACTTAGGCCTACTCTAAGCGATATGGCAGAATCTGAAATTTATACACCATCATCTGCCTAGCCTTTTTCAAACTATGTTGGGGTCGGCTTCCAGTCTAACCGGATGCAGCTGAGAATCAGTGACTGAACTCTCGTTCCAAAACGCAGAGAGCATAAATTACTTCTTATTACCAATTTAAAGTCTATATAAAACCAGTCACCCGTTTGAGAATTAAGTTTGCCTCAGACTGAACACAGAGGTGTACAAAACGATCGTATTTTTATTTTATTATTTGTTTAACAATATACCTAAATATATTTTCAGATCGTCAAAAAGCTGATTGACATGCGACAAAAAGACGTTAGAAAAATTCATCCTGGATTAACATGTTTTAAGGAAGGCGTAAGTAAAATATACAACTGTTTACATATTAATTAGCTTTTTTGTGGTTCACCACTTAATTCATTAATTAGTTCACTCTATGGCTGATCATGTATGTTGCTAACAACCTTTTCACACTGGTGGTTTTCTCGCGCGGTTTTTGACGTCATTTTCCAGTGAATGTTGTCAAATGATTGCTATTGCGTGAATACGTGCGTGTGTCGAAAAAATCGTCGGTATGAAAAGGCTCTTACTAATAACTATTGCTATGGAAGTTAACCGTAATATTAGTATACATTTTAAAATGTTTACAGAATTCCGTATAACGAATAACAGTGTAACAATTTTGTTATCCCCCGTGCAGGTCCGCAGTATCCCCACGGAGTGTATCCCCGGTCTGCGTGAGACAGGCTGGCGCGGCGCCGCGCGGCCGCACGCCGCGGAACACGACCCGGAGCCTGATCCTGCTGCACTCCGGAACATACTGCATGCTGTAATTCACTATTTTATTTATTTACTAGCTTCTGCCAGCGGTTTCACCCGCGTCCCGTGGGATCTACTCGACGCACCCGCATAAAAAGTAGCCTATAGCCTTCCTCGATAAATAGGCTATCTAACACTGAAATATTTTTTCAAATCGAACCAGTAGTTCCTGAGATTAGCGCGTTCAAACAAACAAAGTCTTCAGCTTTATAATATTAGAGAAGTATAGATTTGTACTGACAACAGGAGGCTACGGTACCCGAATCTGTCAAATTTTACCAATCAAATATTAACCTACCTCTATTGTGATAAGGTTGAAAATCTATTGCAGAAATTTGACAGATTGTGGTAACTTGATGTGCTATCGCCTATACACAAAAAGCTCAGAAAATACTGACTGCGTGCGGTAACTCATTATTTTGTTTAGTTATTTGTATTCTGAAAGCTCCGATTTTACTAAACCTTCACTTGAGAAACTTGACTATACCCAAATTACAGGCTATATTTTACCTAGCCACAGGAAATTGTAAAACAGCAAAATTTTACTAAGTGTCTATACTAATGTAATAAAGAAGAAATTTATTATAACACTATAATTGTATTTCGCATCAAAATATATACTATTTTTGTATATTTATAGGTAAAGAATCATGCAGCCGCTTGGCCCTTCTTGAAGCCAGTGGACAAATCTGAAGTACCGGATTACTATGATCACATCAAATATCCTATGGGTAAGTAACTAAAAATTTTACCTTTCTAACAAAAGTAACCCTGTCTGTCTGTATGCTGCACTTTTATGCTCAAAACTGCAGAACCGATTTAAACTAATTTTGATACAAAGAAGTCTGAAAACGAGTTCCTTCAATGGGCAGGCGGAACCGCAGGGAACAGGTAGTATGAAAATAAATCATGCCATAATTGATCTGCCCACTAATCTGGATTTCTCATTTATTTTACTTTTAACTTACACTAACTTCACGTTATATTTCAGACCTGCGCACAATGGGTGAACGTTTGAAGGCGCGGTACTACGTGTCCAAGCGGCTGTTTATAGCTGACATGACCAGGATATTCACTAACTGCCGGCTCTACAACTCACCTGATACTGATTATTACAGGTAAAACTACATTATCAATTTATTATTAGACTAGAAAATTATTTCTTGCAATTTAACTCACGTCCCGGGGAAACTTATTCCCGTACCCGATCCCGAAAAAAGTCATGAAAATCATTCATAATAAAAAATGTTATTGTGTTATCGACTATAGTGAATATATTGGCACTAAATGACCATTTAAAAAAAAAACTTGCAAATATTTTTTTGTAATGCCATTGCACTATAAAAATATTTCAATTTCCGTAAAATTGAAAAAAAAACTTTACTAAATATAACATTTTAATCTTGTAAAACCATATTATTCGTCACCTTTTGTCATGATATTTATCTTCCAAATGACTAAAATTAAATTCAACTTAATTTTGTTTTTCAGATGCGCGAACACCCTAGAGAAATACTTCCACACTAAGATGAAAGAGGCTGGGCTGTGGGACAAATGATCTGAGTTCAACTTCGACGCGTTCTTCGCGCTCGAGGTGACCGGCGCGGGGCCCAATACTGAACTAGACTAGCTACTACCATTACATTTATAGTACAACTAATTTGAGTCAGCGGTTTCACCCGCGTACCGTGGGAACTATTCCGCGCACCCGGATATAAAGTAGCCTGTAGCCTTCTCCGATAAATGAGCTATCTAACACTGAAAAAATTGTTCAAATCGGCCTAGTAGTCCCTGAAATTAGCGCGTTCAAACAATCAATCAAAAAGACTCGTCAGCTTTATCATGTTAATTAATTATTAGCACACGTGTCGCGTGTATATGATTGAATACGCGTGACATATACCACGCGGCGAGAAAATTAAATCAGATATCAAGTTTGTGACTCATATTATTTGCAACCGTGTCACTTCAATAGTTAAGAAGTCAGAAACAATCCTATTTATTATTTGCTCAAAACATAATTTACTTTGATCACAAGTTCACATACAGTCGACAGCAAGTCAGTGTACCCAAAATCTGTCATATCTGTCAAATTTTACCAAACGAACATTAACCTTCCACTATTGTGATAAGGTTGAAAATCGATCGCAGAAATTTGACAGCTTTGTTTACACTGACTTGCTTCCTTCCTGTACTACCTTTTGCTTGAAAACTGATATGGTATGATAGTAGAATTAAGATAAGTAAGTTAATAAGGCCCACTTCCTAACAACATAACGTTTCTTCGTAAACCAACCGTTTACTTTGAAAATTGAATATGGAAGTTCATAGTAAACAGGTGTTTTAAGAAAACTGATGTTTTTGTTGTTTATATACGGTAACATTTCATTCGTTTTAATCCCTGAAGGAGGTGAAAGTGCTCATGAAACTGAACAACTTTTCCTAGGGAACATAGCGATGCCTTAGAGTGAAAACCTCGTAAGTGTAAGAGACATGACTTTTCAGGAGGAACATTAGGATGTTCTTTGCGAAGTTATCTTCCTAGAAACGAGATAAAAAAAATGGGGAAAAAATTACATTTCCGAGGTTTTCACTCTAAGACGACAATAGGCAGAAATATGAAAAAAAGTTTAACCTTCCATACAAAATTGACGATTAACTGTATGATTTACTATAGGAGCTACAATTTTTTTTTCATATTTCGATCTATGTTCTTTGGGAAAAGTTGTTCAGTTTGATGAGCAGCTTCGCCTCCTTCAGGGATTAAAACGAATGAATTTTATCGTGTATTCTTGGACCTAAGTATGATGTAGTAAATAATGAAAAGCTTTGTAAATAATAAGACTGATAAGTTTTTTATTTAACGAAACGGCGAATTATCGCAATTATGTTTTAAATGAGTGTATATTGTATATAGTTGTTTGTATTTTATCTCAATATGAGTTTTCTATAATTTTGTCGTGTTTATATCTAAACATATTAAGAATGTGATCTTTAAACAATGTACTGACGCCAGCAGATCAACATTGAACCTTATATTTTAGGAATAAAGTTGAAAATCTATTGAGAAAAAATGACGGATTATAGTAGCGCGATGTGCTGGCGTCGTTTGTACAAAAAGCAATGGTACATGATGTTGAAGATGTTTTTTGGAAAACAAAAACTTGTATGTTTATTAGGAGCATGGTATAGTTATATGCAACAGATGTTGTTGCCGATAGTACCTTTAGTTAAATTGTAGTTTAATTAGGTTCAAATTCATTTTACCTGAAGAAAAATTTTAAATGAATTATTATACCGTACTGCTGGTATATTACTTTACAGGTGGGTCATTTTAATCTTTTGAATTCTATAACGATTTTCTATAGACCGCTGTTATGTTATTAGACGTTAAACAAATTCAGGATAGGAATTATCTCCCATTATGATAGTATCTGGTAGGTATGATAAACCTATTAGAAATATTTTATAGGCCACATAAAAGTGATTGCTAAATCTAAGATTCAAAATAACTAATGAAATAAAAGTGTATTGTCAAATCGATAAAATAGTGGTGTTATAGTTGTAATGTTGATTTGAAATCATTCTTCATAGTTTTATCACAGTAGAAAAAGAGGGAGTAAATTATCTTGGATATCTCCCGTAGTTGCTTTGGCGCATACATACGAGCTGCAACGCGACACGTTTAAATGAAAATAACCTACTACCTCTTTTTCTACTATGGTTTAATAGTAATATAAAATAAAATGTAGGTACATTCATACCGCCGTTTGTGAGTTACAATAGTAACGCAGTTGTTGAATTAACTATAGATCTTGTTTTATACTTTCATGTAAATAGTGTATTGGCGTTTCTGTGTCACATTTGGAAGTCAATAAAGTATTTTTTTTTTTCTATTAATCTTTGTTTTTTTCCCTATCGGCGTAAAAGTACGAAAATCCCCCCTTTTGAATTTAAGAAACCTTAAACGAGAATACGACGTTTAAATCAAATTTGACCCACACTCTGAGTCAAAATGTTGGTAAATGATCCTGTCCACACCCCTGTTCCATTTGATCCTAACTTCGAGGGACTCCTGTATAATGAAAACTATAATTTTACAACTGCTTGGTTTGTCACGTTCTGTGCTGCCAGACATCGTCATTAGACGTGGAAGTCGACGTCACGGTGCTGAATTTCGAGAAATGGACCACAATAGACGTGTTCGTCACTCCTTTGAATATTGAATAACAGCTGTAGGCACAGTGCACTACCGTGAAATTTTACGTCAGGACGTCGTGCCTCGCAATATGGTAAATTCATAAGTTGCGTTGTAATAAAGGTGTCCCAAAATTCAGGAAAGATTACTCTTGAAGAACATACTTCACGACACGGGAAAACGCGATCAGGAAGACGTGCGCTTTCACGTATCCGAAGTTGCGTCATGTTACTAAAACGAACTGAAACGGAACTCAAAGTCGTTTAGTCAAGGGATCATATATACTAGGATTTTTGTTGGCTGTTTGTTTATTTTTACCCTAAAAGCTCCGAAACTACTGAACTAATTTGAAAACTTATTACACTGTTCCTGGGTACAGGTCCCACAGGACGGCGTGAAACAGCTAATGATGTAATAAAAGACAAATATCAATACTGTATTGGTTTTTATTTCAACACATTATGTTCACGCGTTGTTTACGTCGAACACTCGAAATTGAACAAGAATGGGAATGTAAACATCTTTACACAAATTTCATCTGTTATTATTAAAAAGTACATACCAGTCTCCTTGTTGTATATAAAAATCCAATGGATTTAAGTACCTTCTGTCTACATAATGTTCGTACATAATAACTTAAATGCTTACTTAAAATACCTTAAAGTAAAATATTTTTTTCTTTAATTAAGATAAAGACAGTTTGAACGAATTAAGTCGCTTTTAAATACAATTTTGGGTGAACACAATACTTTTGATTACGAGAAATTGTCACGATACGTTTCACCGAGTCTATCTCTCATTTATACAAGGTTTTTTAACTTGACAAAATCTTGAAACTTTGAATAATCTATGCATACTGAAATTCCTAAGTATTTCATTAAAGTTACTCGAATTTCAGAATCCATAAAACAAACAGTCCCAATTCAAATTAAAACCTCATATTTGTAATTATATCAAACTATTTAATCATAAATAACTGTATTTAAAAGCGAAATATCTTCAGACTAGATTTAATTAACTACATAATTTTCGGAGTCACGAAATTAGTGTTTATATAATGTTAACAAAAGTTTGACAAACATTGCACCTGTGGGAAGTAGGCACGCCAAATGTGTATATTATAATGTTCCGAAGAACTTCAGATAGTCCACGCATACAGTACAAGTGGACATTAAGCGCTCTACACACCAAACCCAGCGACCTATTGACACAACTTGGCACAATCTGGCGACCTCTGTGCCAAACCTGGCGACCCTTGATAAATTCATAAGAATTAGGTATGCTCGCTGATGTCAAGTTGCCATAATGTGTTGACAGGTCACTGGCTTTAGTATGTGGCGAGCTTAACTACAAATTCGGTTGCGATATGGCCCCCTTTACACATCAATATGATTATAAGTCTTTCATGTAAGTTACTGAACATTTATAGCTTAAAATATTATTCACATGGCCGACAAATGTGGAAAACTTACATCTAAATCATAAACTTATGACTGCCAACTAAAATTAATGAAGCAGCCCATACAATAGACGTTTTAGTAGAAAGTTAACACTGCTGTATTCTAACACTTGTTTACACGTATACTTGTTATGGCTCGATACAGTGTCACAATAGAGCAGGCGAGGCAGTACCAACTGTATTTGTTAGTTATTATCATATGGACGGATACCCTTAATCCCAAACGCGAGTTACAATTACAAAACTAAGGGCCACCACAACGACTACATTAGTCACACTTGATGAAAGTTTCTGCACGGTTAACTAGGATACAATTAACTTATGAGATCACGAACCAATCAAAAACAATATTAAGTACAACGATTGATTGATTTAAAAAAAGAAATGTTTATTTAATGATTTTACAAAAGTGTGGATAGGTCACAAGCGTTAGGAAGAACACTTATTTCGTTGACTAGGCGGAGTTGCGGTGAATATCCAAAAGTCCAAATATCCATATACACTATGGTCCTTAATTACGAAAAATATCACTTGTCATCCACCGTTCAACGAGTCACAGTCACTGGAGGTTCGGATTGTCTATACAGTTGAGTATTTAGGGATATGAACACATACACTGAGCGTATCACCGACACGTTCACTCGCGGGCGGCGGAGCTGGCGGCGCCGGCGTCCGGCCGCGACGACTCCGCGCGCTCCGACCCGGACGGCGACGATGTGCACGATCTGGAAGAAAACAACGATCATGAGCGGTTCCTACATTTAATATTTTTATCGCATTCAAAATCCAGACTACAATCACATGAGATGATGACGTTAATCGTTGTACTCAGTGCATAGCTACTCTATCACCCAGGTAGTAAAACCCAGCCCCAAATCGGAATCTTCCAAAGATCTATAACAGCTGTATAACTCTAGATTCAGGCATTCCTAGTTTTGGGGGTCTATATCATATTTTAACATCTCAAGTTACAAAACTTGAGATTCACAAGAATAAATAATGAATATTTGTAATCGTACCTGTTGTTGTGCTGGTGTCGCGGCGTGTCGCAGGCGCGGGCGAGGGAGGGCACGAGCTCGTCCGGCGAGGAGGCGCGGCTGCTGCGCTCGCTGCCCGCCTCCTCGTACGAGTTGTCGCTCGTCAACTGTTACACAATGTTTACCTTTATAAATAACGTACCAATATACATACTTCGGCCTTAATAATATCAATGTGATAATCTGATAATATAATATCAGAATGTTTAACATTCATAAAGTAGACACGATTGTAGTGTAATGATATTCCATACTTAAATTAAGAAACACAGAAAACTACGCTTAACAAGACCACAATTGTAAAAGAATTTTAAATTACGGCATTTCACAATATCAGAAGAATTTAATTCGGGATTATAATGTCTAATTGCTATAGTACAAATGGACATCATCAAACTCGTCAACCCGTTTTCCCATTCTGGCGACCCCGACTTTGGTAAATGGAATAAATAAAAAGTAGAAACTATAGTATTAGTTAGATATGTTAATAAGTAAATAAATAGTTACTATTATAGGATAGGTATTAGCCACGCATACACATATAGATAAAAAATATGTATAACATTTACGAGTGTGAGCGGGTGTCGGTTGCGCGCCGGACTCAGCGCGCGGCTGCGAGCCTCCTCCACCTCCAGCTGCAGGATGCTCTCCTGGCTGCCCGTGAACTGCGGACAAACACACAACATCATTTACTATAAGAAGAAGAATGAAAAACGTTATGTATGAAACCTATAGATATCTTTTATGTATCATATTATAACAGTACAATCATCTCATCTGCCTAGCCTTTTCCCAACTATTTTGGGGTCGGCTTCCAGTCTAACCGGATGCAGCTGAGAACCAGTGTTTTACATGGAGCGACTGCCTATCTGACCTCCACAACCCAGATTACCTGGGCAATCTGGCACCCCTTGGTAAGACTGGTTGTCAACTTTCTGGCTTCTGACTACCCGTAACGACTGCCAAGATGTTCAAATGACAGCCGGGACCCACTGTTTATCGTGCCTTCCGAAACACGGAAGAACTCGTTATGAAAAGATGGTCAACCCATCCACGGACCGACCGCGTCAAGCGTTGCTTAACCTTATGATCGATCGATCCGCGCGGCTTTGACTTAGCCACGAGCTCTTCATATTATAACAGTACAAATGTTGACTTAATCTTTTTTTGCTAGATTTCTATAGAACATATTTTTGAGAATTGCATCAATCGACGCAGCATATCGACTAACTACGCTTCAATATTTTAATCGATCAATATTTCACTTGAGTTCTTTAATCGAAAACAATGCTTTTGACGTCATACAGATATGATAATAACGTAATCCTTGACTGCTTACATCTGTGATAATTATATTTATTGCTATCTATTTCCAGCAAGATAACAAATATTAGAAGTCATGGTGCCACGTCACAATTAAATGTAGAAATGTATCCTATTTAAAGACAGTGTAAACACTTAAGGCCCATTTCTATCACTTGTGTGACCTTATTCAATGAATCATCATATATCAATGTCGGCGACCTGGGCGCCAGATTAGGAAATCAGGCTGGTCGCCGAGTTTAACAGATAAATGATGGAGATATATTTTTTACTAATTTTACATATCATCCGAGTGCGAAAAGTTCCGAGTCAATTTTAAAGATTGATTGACTTTATCTTTATCTCTCGTTAAACGGTTGGATCAAGCGCTTGATGCAGAAAGCTGTACTTCTGGACATGGCACGCATCGTCAGGAGGTTTCTCTCTATGGAGCCCTGACGTAGCTTGGACCATGTTTCCAATGCCGGTGGAAAACTATTTTTATATTCTTAAATGTTTTGTTTTTTATGTTTAATGAAATATTTAAAAATGTAAATTTAAGTTAAATAAATGAATCAAATATATATCATCAATGAGCTTACCACAAAGCCGTAGTACTTGAGTATGTCCATCTTGCACATGGGACAAGTACGGTGCTCCAACAACCACGGATCTATGCAGTTCTTGTGGAAGTCGTGCCTGAAATAAAAAAAATATTCATTTCATTCAGGTTTTTGTTATAAAAATAGTACAATGTGATCAAAAATATTATAATAACACTAGCTTCTGCCAGCGGTTTCACCCGCGTCCCGTAGGAACCGCGCAGCCGGATACAGAGCCTTCCTCGAAAAATGGGCTATCCAACATTGAAAGAATTTCTCAAACCGGACCAGTAGTTCTTGAGCGCGTTCAAACAAACAAACTCTTCAGCTTTTTATTATTATTATAGATATGTGTATTTCATTCATGTTTTTTTTTGTTTAAGTAGTGTAGGTGATATTGACAAAAAATATATAATTATTATATAAGTTGTCGAGCAGTTCCCAATTTGAATGAAAAAATTAATGGTCATAAGCATAAAATTAATTTAGATGCAAATGTAATCGCATTTTTATTTTAATACGTGTATACTATTGTAAGATAATAATTAAGATTAGCATCATGTTTGTTATCACTGTCTAATTAATATTACAACAGTGATATACGTGCTAAATAGTTATCTATACTAATATAATAAATAGGATTTTTTTTTGTTTGTACCCAAAAGGCTCCGAAAGTACTGAACCGATTTGAGAAATTCTTTCATTGTTTAAATCGGTGCTAAATAGTTATTATTTATTATATTTGCTAGCTTCTGGGAATTCGGGAAATCCTTTCTAATCTCGCGTGAGAGTCTTGAGATGAACCTCTGTGTAAAATTTCAGCTTTATAGGTTCACGGGTTTGGGGCCTACGTAGATGAGTCAGTGAATGAGTCAGGACTTTGATTTTTTTATATGTATATAGAAGATTTATGATATTTTTGTTACTGACCTACAAGGAAGAGATCTAAGTGTTTCAGACACTTTGTAAGGCTCTATACAGATGGCGCAACACTCGCCGTCACCCTGCACTTCCTGAAAACAATAAAATATATCATTTATTACTTATTACATTACATAATACAAGTATAAATAAGCCATAAAATGTCGCAACTTTTCGTTGTTTATTTTTATAGTTATATTTCTAACAAAAACTTGCAAGCATAATATTTAATTGTGTGCCAGCACGTTAAAATGTTAATTAAATACTGTTTTGTAATTAATTGCATGTTTTTATTCTTTAATGACGTGATATAACGCCAGGTTTCTTTATCCTATCCATCCGTTGATGACATTAGAGATTGAAGTTTAACATTAGTTTTATACACGGTAAAATTTCATTCGTTTTAATCCCTCAAAGAGGTGAAAGTGCTCATGAAACTGAACAACTTTTCCTAAGGAACATAGGCCGAAATATGCCAAAAAAAAGTGTATAAATTAGTACGTGAACTTTCAATCTTTAATCGCAAGACTCGCGGCTATAAGTTGTAACGTACCCTATCTTCAGTCTTTAAACTCTTAACAGGTATTTTGGATAACGCCTTCTTCGCTGCACAGCATAGACGTTTCTGGAATCAAAAGTAGAAATCAATATCTTAGTTCTTTCTAGTATTATAAATGCGAAAGTTTGTGGGGATGTATGTGTGTATGTATGTATGTGTGTATGTTTTTTATTCATTCATGCGCAACGGCTAAGAGGATTTTGGTGATCTTGGCAATAATACAGCTTATGTATCGGAATAACATTTAATATAGTTACTTTTTATTGGGGTGCGGAAAGTCGTTCCCTGGGGAAACGGAGAAAAATGAAACCGCTGACAGAAGCTATTACATAGTTAATTTACCAAATAAAAAACGTACGACGTAAACGTACGTGACGACTTGAGGATTTAATTAAGACCATGAACAACGAGTTTCGGAAAGTCAAAGTAAAAAAAAAATACCTATCGGATAAAAAAAACTTATTGAACATCGTGACGTAAATTGGTAAAAACAATTTGATGATTTTAAATTTTTGGTTCCCTATAAATCATCTAGGTAGAACTCCAATATTTTTACTGAAAAGAGGTGGTCTTTGGTACATTTTTTTTTAAGTTCATATTTGTAACCAAAAATAGTGTTAATATGACTGAATGAGATGATCTATAACTTACTATTATAATAAAAGGAAACATTTGTTTGGCTAACTAAAGGCTCCGAAACTACAGAACCGATTTGAAAAAAACTTTTAGTGTCGGGAAACTACACTATGCCTTGGTGACATACAGTTTTCACGGGACGCGGATGAAACCGCGGGAACAAGATAGTGAGTGATACTTACAGAGAGTCTGTCTTTGGCGTGTATGTATCGGAAGCGCTGTATGTAGTAGAAGACGAGCCACGCCAGCGAGATCACCATCAGCACGATGAAGGATATCGACACGAACAGCACAGACGTCCTGAAACAACACAAATGTCTTAATTAATCAACAATGTATTAATATATTTACAATACTATAAATTACAATAAAACTGATAAGTACCTAACTGTCCTAGTAAAAATACTTAAACTAAAAAGCATGTTAATTAATTGTTAATGAAGAACATGTTATGTAGTAGTCATAGAGCGACTGCTGTGTTCGTGGTCTCAGGTTTCCCGGATTGCTTTGTGGGTTTTATAAATTGTGATGGTGATTGATAGACCCGTGCATCGGAGAGCACGTAAGTGTCCTGCGCCTAATCTCTCTGCGGTGGTGTCGGATTGGCGTTCCGTTGCACTATGAGAGTGAGGAAGTAGATAGTGCACTTGTGTCACCGTGCACTATAATTATGTCCTGCGCGCCGACAAATGGCTATGCTTTGCTAGTAGATGGAACAAAATAAGTAGACGGATGAAGTAGGTACCTATTATTACAAAAGAAATACAGATGTATTTTTTAACAATATGATCAGATTACCTTTGACTACCAATTGAAACTAAATAATTACCTTTTTTTTATAAAACCGATCCACACCTGTACTGATTACCCATAGATTTAGTTTTTATTAATCATTTTAATACCCTATCATGTGATTAGAAAATAAAATAAAAGAAATTTGAAATCCCAATTATAAACTTGAATAATGAATATAATTGGTCTACCAATTAAATTATTTAATCCTTTTTCACAAACATAAAATCTAGATGATTTTTTGGACGAAAAAAAACATATTTAATTTCAGTGCATATGTCAAAATTTGTATTTATATAACGTTAAGCTTATGTATTGTATGGTACATTACATAGATATTAATAGGCATTACATAATTAATAAAAACTACACTTGATGATATAATGTTGAATTGCATGAGACATGCCAACATAACAATATCTTCTACAAGTAGTTTGTGTAATTATTAATTAATTACCTGTAACTTGTGTGCGGCAGATAATGATACTTTTAACTGCTAATTATAGACATTAAATGTCAATACAGTAGTAAGTACCTACATTTATTTTACGTCCCACTGCTGGGCACAGGCCTCCTCTCATACAGAGAAGGATTAAGCTATACCTAAGTGCATAAGCTACTCTAATACAATTTTATACAATTGAAAAATTCTATGTGAACAAATTATTATACTTGCCTGTGTGGAATCAATCGAGTGAGAGGACTCTTATTAAATTAAACGAAAAAAAATTAAGTCAATCATCATTCTATAATAATTGGCTTTAGTTGGTTAGGTTAGCCTAATCGCTGCCAACCTATAATTGTCAAATTAATTGAAAATAGAGAGTACTGAAAATCAAGCAAACCTTTTGCCCGTATTGTATGTACAGACGACAGCAGGTCAACGTATACGAATCTGTCAAATTTTACCAATCAAATATTAAACTACCGCCATTGCAATAAGGTTGAAAATCTATTGCAGAAATTTGACAGATTGTGGTAACTTTATGTGGTGTCATCTGATTGTTTCTTTGATTCTACAAGATACTTGTGCCCGAGTTCCGCATGTTACAAACAAAACAGGACGATGTTAAATAATCGATCTAGAAATACATAGCTCAATTGCAACCAATCTAGGACTTACATTGTCACACCTGACATTAATAAACTTTAAACAGACAAACGGTACATGTAATCTATACTAATATTATAAAGAGGAAAACTTTGTTTGTTTGTTTGGTTGTAATGAATAGGCTCAAAAACTACTGGACCGATTTTAAAAATTCTTTCACCATTCGAAAGCTACATTATCCACGAGTGACATAGGCTACATTTTATCCGGGTACGGGCAGTAATTCCCACGGGACGCGAGTGAAACCGCGGGAAAACGGCTAGTAATTTATATTGATCTAATTAAAGACTCAAATATATGTTTGTTTATTTTGGAATTGGCAACCGCTCCTGTCATCACATGCATTCTGCAAACCAAATGCTATTACAAACGACCAGTATATATTGACCTCCGATGCAGAATTGGTTAAAGCAAAACGTCCTTTTGATGACAAATTCAGTAAGTTTTTGGAGGTCATACTATACTGGATGGTAAATGTTCTGAAAGTGGACCAAATCGGATGATGAAAATTAATTACTGTTATATGTTTTTAATTATTGAATATATTATAGAATATATGACGTCACATAGATATGGTTTAAGTGCATCAACCTGCAATACTTACACGTGTCAATCATTATATAATTATGATTACAGAAGGTTGTCCGAGTATTTAAATACCTGACGATAGTCCGGTCTGCACATTTCCGTAGTTAAGTGCTTACTTACATTGTTGCACAGATATTAATAACAAAGACAAGGTTATGGTAGTTATTTTTTTAATTAAACATCAGCATATATATATATTATTGTCATTTATCGGTCAAAAAATTTAATCCACATGATGATACCTTTATTTATGAAGTAATCTTTAGACAAATCCGTATCGCGAATCGTGAATTCATTTGCCAATTTATCCCTTAATCAACTGGTCTTAATGTCTAAAATACAGCTAGCAATCTATTTATCTTTAAAGATACTGTTACTATCTATCTGATGCAATAGTATACTATGCAGCTGAAAATATAATTTAGCTAAATCATACAGTAAAACCACGCACAACGGGACAGTCATCTCTTTGAGATGGACCGAAGTTACCAAATAATATGGGCTGTCATTAGAAATTTAATTTTTTCTTCTGGTAGCTCTCCACTACTGGAGGTTAGCCGTCAGCTCAGTGATTTTCTTCTATCTTGTGCCAAGCGTGACAATTTGTTCTTCAAATCTGGCAATACTCGTCCACTCTCGGATATTCCATAGCCATTTCTTCTTGCGCCTTCCAACGCGTCTTTCATTCCCTAATTTCCCATCATTAAACATCTGCCTAACCTTTGCCCAACTATGTTGGGGTCGACTTCCAGTCTTATCTCGATACAGCCGAGTACGATTTTGTTCCACGGAGTGACTACCTATCTAACCTTCTCAAACCATCTACCTGGGCATACCAACAACCCTTGTCCAGTATTGGATTTATAATGAAATCGTTACGTACTTATTAATGTTGTTGCTGACGTGAGCGAAGGTCCTCCCCTTGATGATGCCGATCATGACCCTGGTGCCGTTGTCCACCAGGCGCACGATCTCCTCGCCTTTCCATTTGTATGTGAATACTGCGCTTATGTTACCTGAAAAGATAGAAAATATGCCTTTAAAATGTAAGACTAAAATATTTATGGTTGAAGACTGTCTTCAACCTTTCCATGGGAGCAATGCCATGCGATGAAGGCCTATAGCCTTCCTCAATTAATGGGCTACTATCTAAGATTTTTTTACAGACCAATAGTTCCTGAAATTGGCAAGTTTTGTGATTAGATTTTCTGGAAATTTTCAGGATGTCAAAATCATCAAATGCTCCTAGGTTACTGACTACATAACAGATATCCTTTACGTACGATCCGTTACGTGTATTTATTTATATTCGAACCCAAAAATTATGTCATCGACCCAAAACAAACGATTAATCTTCTGCATATCATCAAGCATGGCGCATTTTTTTTTCACAAAATAAGCACCGTAAGCAAGACATTACTGTCGTGTTGTAATCTACATTATCAGGAGATAGCTGATATAATTGGTAGGAGCTGTTTTGCATGATCATTGCCTGTCTGTCTGTGTTCAACGCTACTAGTGATATTGGTGTTGTAGTGGATTTGATGTACGAGTATGGGACATTTTAAACGGTAAGTAGTTTTAAATTATTATCATGTTGTCATGTGTAAAACATCATATCTTTAGAAAAAGGGGTATTTACACCTTTTTTCATCAAATAATCCTCCGGGTGTGGGTGCAGCGAGAGGTAGTGTCAGACTTTTACTGACTAAAACCCACCATGTTCTTTCTGTGCCCTTTGTGTACCGAACAATCCTGCAGCTCCGGCAGATATTAAGAACAGTTAAAATTGATATGTAAAAGATGGTTTAAACAAGAAAAATGTGTGCAATTATGCGGTTTTCACAGTCAGTATGTTTGACCAACTGTTGGATTGTGTATCAATCTTCATAAGGGACCATCCATAAATTACGTCACACAAATTTCATTATTTTTGACCCCTCCCCCCGTCCTTGTCACAGTTGGTCACATTTGTGAGACCCCCCCCTCCCTAGTGTGACGTCACATATTTTACATTTTTGCATCTAGAAATAATTATTTAATTAAAACAGCAGTTCCGTATTTTTTTTTATTTCAATTTAAATATTTTTTTATAAAATTAAACTCAAATCAAACATTTAAACGAATTAGCAAAATAAAAACGATTAATTATATTAATTAAAGAACAAACTTAATCATCTTGAGTCCATGGACTTTGAACCCACTCCTTTAAATTATTTATAACTGGCATAGCAGCCAATTCATTCTCGTCGGGGTTGTTGATGTCAGGAAGATTCGATGTGTCAACATCTTTTTCATCAAACCATACCGCATTATCGTCATTATCCAAACAAAGAATTTCTCTGGCACGTCGAGTAGCAATTCGTTGAGGACGGATCTTTGCGATGGGAAACATTTCTTGTTGTTTCTTATGTAATTGCTTGTGTTGAGTAGTGGCCTTGTATGATGCAAAATATAGACCACAGACGCCACATGATCGCTTAAACAAGTATGCCTCGACACTGGGGCAATAGCTATCATACGGAACTTGCTTCAAATGTGATGACGCTCGAAGATCCAAAGCTAGCTGAAGTAACAGTGGAGCGAATTTACCTCCGGAGTCATCTTTTTCTATGGTTACATAACCCCTTGACGTCTGATTAATTAAAACAGGTGGTGGTAAAAACCCCTCTTGTAACAGTCGCCAAAGGCTAGATCGTCGTACACCACAACATGAGACAACTTCGCATTTTACTATTTGTAATAAATATTGTGATTCACGCACATGATTTGCNTTTTTCTATGGTTACATAACCCCTTGACGTCTGATTAATTAAAACAGGTGGTGGTAAAAACCCCTCCTGTAACAGTCGCCAAAGGCTAGATCGTCGTACACCACAACATGAGACAACTTCGCATTTTACTATTTGTAATAAATATTGTGCCGCCGTCGGAGCATAAGCGACATGGCTGACTGTTAAAATCTATTACTACTGTAATTGGTTGACACAAAAAATACTTCTATAGATAAGTGACAATCTATAATATAAGAAGATAAGTGACTATTTTTCAATCGACAACATTAAAAAAAATGATTGTTTCTCTTTCTCGAAATATATCCTCCGCCATTTCCGAAACCCGGTGAACTTGTGTTGTGTGTGTGTCGTGCTTTTTAAAATGACTTTTAAAAGGAAACTATAAGTGATTACATTGAAATTATATATCAGATTACTGGAAATATTGTGTAGATTGTGATTCAAATATTGGTTTTAGATATTTTATCGTTTATTTTGTTGAAAAAAGTGTAAAAAGTTTATGAGGCACCAATTGCCGTTATTGATACCCGATGTTTTTGATGATAATATGTGTTTATTTTACAAAGTATTCTACAAAATGTATATAAGTAGGTAGGAAATTTATCTAGGAAACCATTTGTGCAATGTAAATTCTCGTAATTCGAGTTCATAACACGTAAATTGAAGAATCTTGTTCAAAGTCAACAAATTCTAGTCTGCTCTGTCTCTTTCTAGCGCACACTCAAACATGCAGCGTAAACAGTCAGCAAACAGTAGTTCGCGAGCCGACGGCTAATTGTAAAATGCGGCCGTTTTTTGTTTCGTAAACAAATTATTATTATGGAGATATTAGCCAGTGTTGTACAAAATAAATGCATGTAATCGACGCGTAATGTGTTAGTGTTACCACTGATGTAGTGGGATTGTGGTTTTTGTGTATACTTGTGAAGTTTTGTGGCAAAAATTTTGTGGATGGCTAACGAAAAAACAAACTAAGAAAATAATTTTATATTTTCAGCATGAAAAGGTAATGTAATATTTGAAATAATACGCTACAATTATGACACATCTTCTCAGCTTTGTTATGGTGTATAATTTATTACATATAAATAAGGGAAATACGAGTAATTACAAGTTTTCTAACCTAAGTCGTAATGAAAAAATCATTCCAATAATTTGATTGATTGACCTTGATCACAACTGGGTTTCGCGACCGGCGGAGGCCGGACACTCCACGGGTTAAAATGAGTTTTGAAATGTGACGTCACGAAATGTAAGACCCCTCCCACCCCCTTGTCACACAATGTCACACTACGTCGACCCCCTCCCTCCCCCTTAACGTGTGACGTAATTTATGGATGGCCCCTAACAGCAAGCTATGAAACGACCTCACAACTTTAGTTTAAAATATTTTAATTTTATACATTATCTTAAATTTGCTGGTAGACTAGACAGATTTTTTTGGAGTATAGACTGCCAAAAAATGAGGTTTTATGTCAAATAGGTTTTCGCAACTCGTCTACAATAAAACTACGCTGGCAACATACAATATTATTGAAATAACTTTGGCACTACACTACAGTACAGTAAATACTGCGCATGGGCAAGTAGTTCAAAGGTCAAGACGACAGGACATCAAGCTCCCACAATCTGTCAAATTTCTTCAATAGATTTTGTTAGAAGGTTAATGTTTGATTGGCAAAATTTTAAAGATTCATGTAGTCCCTGCTGTCGTTTGTACAGACGACAGCACATCAAGATACTACAATCTGTCAAATTTCTGCAATCGATTTTCAACCTTATCACAATGGGGGTAGGTTAATATTTGATTAGTAAAATTTGACAGATTCGTATACGTTGACCTGCTGTCTTCTGTACAAACTTACTCAACGAGATCTGTAGGTGATTTTTCAAGTTTATCGTAAAAACGTAAGTCCAAGCTAAGACAGTTACCAGGAGATCATAAACATGCAGTAGGTAATAATGCAGCTTAACGACTGCGCATTGCGCTAATGTGATCAAGTCGGGTTTCACAGTCAAGGCGACCAACGTCACTCAGGATTATACAATTATACTCTTAAACAGCAAGAAATAGACTCCTAAGCCGTTTAGGGTTGAAGTAGGTTGCTCTTAAGATCATGCGTGTTGGTGTTTATTTCTTCATATTAATGTTTATGGCTTCCCGTAGTTCTACTTATATACGGCTGAAAAATTACTTTCCCATAGCAAATGATAAAGTGAGAAAGAATTTTTACAAACGCATAAAATGCCTTAAAGTTACAGTCATATTAATTTGTTTAGAAACTTAACGAATAACGTTTTTGTTTGTTTCAATTAGCCCTTGTTTTAACATGGTATGTTAAACTGATAATAATTCAGTGAGCCACAAGAATTGTATTTTGCATCTCGCTTACACTTATGACCTGTCATCGTTCACGTCACAGTATGGATACGTCAGTAGGCTATCGTGACAGAAGACTATCATTTAACGGCCGTTCCCAATAACCTATCTAACTCTGGATTTGCTTACCGGGGATAGGAATTTGACATTACTTGTATGGGGCTAATGTCAAAATTCTATCACTAGTAAGCAAATCCAGAGATAGACAGAATATTGATTTCCGCAGTTAGTAGATAATACATCCACTCAGAAAAATCGGACGGGCTGAACAAATCGTTTCTATTTTCTTTACACCTGTCCGACGCAGCGAGTTTGAAGATCTTCAATGCAGGCAACGTTTGGCACCTCGAGCTAAGATTGGGTATCCACCTTAAATGGCACTTTCAAGACAAGTAAATATAAGCAACTAGCTTCTACCAGCGGTATCACCCGCGTCCCGTGGGAACTACTTGGCGCACCCGGATAAAAAGTAGCCTAATATAGCCTTCCTCGATAAATGGGCTATCTAACACTGAAATAATTTTTCAAATCGGACCAGTATTTCCTAAGATTTGCGCGTTCAAACAAACTCTTCAGCTTTATAATATTAGTATAGATAATAACACTAATTTTATTATGAGTCAATGCAAGTCCCATTATATCCTTGACATCAGTGTTCATAAAACTATACTTAAGATGTTTCAAGTGCTAATTAAAAACAAGAAATATAAAGGAAACAAAGTGAGCTACGGAGTTAGTGTTGTTTAATTAGTTAACAAGAAACTTCGTTCTTTGAAAGCCAATTAATTAAATATATCTTTTACTTGGGATTTTTGTTCTGTTCTAATTAAAATTTCACTGTCATGGCGGAAGTTAAGATTAATAACTCCCACGTTTCTTGTCCGTCCTTATCCGTATATGCGTAACCTTTGAGTGATCTCTCTCCGGTGGTGTCGGATTGCCGTCCCATCGGGCTATGAGAGTGAGGAAATAGGGAATACACCTGTATCTGCGCAAAAGCTTGTGCACTATAATATGTCCTGCGCAGCTGGCTGATCTCCTTATATGAGAACAGCCGCCGAGGGCTACAATCGGCTAGCTATCCATTATATCCTTTGAACATTTTTATGCAAAATCATGAACATTGAACATAACAAAGTGACTATCGATAATTCGATATTATTAGGACTGAAAAGGTGATAAAAATGACAACTTGCAAGTCATCGTTTATGCCCAATAAACTGCCTTGAGAAAGACGAAAAAAGACTCAAATAAACATAGGCTTCTATTCCGAACAATACTAGCCATCGATCGATTGTATTGTTATTATGCGAAATTATACTTTATTTTTTTACACTTTCAATTCATTTTGGCCTAATAAACGTATGCTAAAATTCCGAGCCTGGTAATTTGAATCAAAGGTACATAATGTCGCCACACCTTAGCACAAACTTGTTGAAATCTTATCACAGCGCGATATTAAATTTATCGTCGCTAAATAAGCAATACTTATTGTATTGTGCTAGGGGCCTTATCGTGGTATCGCAGACTGTTTGCAAAGTCTCGCGGTTTTTCTGTATAATGTACGCAAAAAAAGTTTTTCGTATAATATAGAAAACCGAAAAAAGACGGCCAGTTTCACAGGTTCCGGATAACTAAATAGCTATCAGACAGATAAGGTTGTGGAAATGATTTTAATTTTGACTACTATTCTATGGCATGATCAGTCATGAGTCAGATAGCTATCTACAACTTTATCAGGAACCTGGAAAACTGGCAGATAATCTTCCAACTGTCCCTATGGTTCCATCCGTATCCCAAGGGAGCTACTTCCCGCACCTAGATAAAATGGCTGCCCTTTCTCAGACTATCCGTGTATACTACATTGCAGTAGTTTTAGCGATAGACAGAGTACTTTCTCCTTTATAAAAAGTAAGCATATTTATAATGAATCGTTGTTTGTCGTAGTTAACTAGTGAACTTTACAACGGCAGATAACGATCGATACAGTCAGGGTCATTTAGTCTTAAATTAATTATGTATCAATATTTACCAATACCGAATCCAAATAACATTGTTGTAGCTAAGTGTTGCTATGTTCGACATCAACTAATCCTTCCACTTAAGGTAAATAATTATAAACTTTAAATAATGATACGCATTTAAGTAAGGTCACGTTGTGGTAGGGCAAGTTATTTGTAGGTAACCTTGGAAACCCGCTAAGTACTTAAAGGTTATAAAATTATGTAACTAGCTTCTGCCAGCGGTTTCACCCGCGTCCCGTGGGAACTACTCGGCGCACCCAGATAAAAAGCCTATAGCCTTCCTCGATAAATGGGCTATCTAACACTGAAACAAAATTTCAAATAGGACCAGTATTTCCTGAGATTAGCGCGTTCAAACAAACTCTTCAGCTTTATAATGTTAAGTATAGATAATATAAAAACAGATTTACTTTTGTATTTTATTTATGTTATTCTATCAAATAAATTATTATCTGAAAAAATTAGCTATGAAAAAAGTTTTTTCTGTTAAGTAAAAAAAACGTACAGACTTTGTAATATTGTGGTAATGACAAGCAACATTGAACACACGAATGACTCATTCAATATCCGTAAAACAACACACATCCAAATAAAAAATAATAATATAATCTAAGAATTATCTAACCACATACTTACATATGTAGATTGTATTTATTTTTACCTATATAGAATCGATTTCATAATCTGTGATACGTCACTCACCGTCACTACTCTGGCAACATTGAACTTGCCTATCAAGTATTATCAAGGCTATCATACCGCGGTACATGTCTCAGTAAGTGCCTGACTTCGTGCCGGTCTCACGTGTATAGTTATGTGAAATTAATTGTTTTTGTTTTTACGTTACTATAAATATACGATACTATAACTCCTTAGGTACGTATTTATTCTTTAGCAGATATTACATCGATTTAGTAAGTTAAAATTTTGTTCTATTCAGCCAGTTATGTGAGTTTTTTGCTCTGTAAATATAATTACGGCGTGCTCATAAATTGCCTTGAATGGGTGTATTCTTTTCCGACGGAGTCGTTCTGTATTTTCCTGTTATTTTGAACTTTAATTAACAAGAGATCATGTTTCGTGTAACAATGAGAAATTATTGCTTAATTAATCAAGTGTTTTTCAATGTGACAGATTTTTTTGTTGAAAACTCGTCTCCAAAATCTTATTCAAACATGATTTTTAATAAGGCATTACAAAGAACATCTGTGCCATAGATATTAAGTTGTTTGCGTCAAGTTTATGGTTTAGCGTTTATACGTGTGTGTGAAAGTGCTATTTAGCTTCAATTTTTATGTATTAACACTCATTCAGCACACAAAAGAACTATTCCATCGAGTGATCACTCTTTATAAGTATCTGGATAAAAATATATCTATAATACAAGACTTGGTAGACGTAAATAACTTGAACACGCTCATAATTATTAATCTGACGTAAATAAGGTCAATCTATATCGAGTTATACCTACTTAACTTCGAATCGAACAAATCAAACAATTTAAAAATAGAACATCGCCCACTTTGATTTTCCTACATTTTAACGGCATCCAACTGGTTTTGAGTCCGCATAACATTACTCGTTCATTGAACATAATTTGAAGGTGGATGAAATTATAAGCAACCTTTTTTCTCTTCTTAGTTGTGATTACTAATCGTAAAAGTGTGATGAACTTTATGTTCTGACGTCTTTGCCAGACGTCATAACATAAAACTGTAACAGTAACAGGTTTGAAATAATAATTCTAAGCTTACCGCGGGCTCATAGCAAATTGGTCTACTACCTTGATTTGACGTTTGTCCATCAACCATTTCTCCAGTTTGATAAGAACTTTCTTTTAAAATATTAAAAAGGGCCTATAGGTCTTCAAATGATAGATAACCTGCAGTANCTATCCATTATATCCTTTGAACATTTTTATGCAAAATCATGAACATTGAACATAACAAAGTGACTATCGATAATTCGATATTATTAGGACTGAAAAGGTGATAAAAATGACAACTTGCAAGTCATCGTTTATGCCCAATAAACTGCCTTGAGAAAGACGAAAAAAGACTCAAATAAACATAGGCTTCTATTCCGAACAATACTAGCCATCGATCGATTGTATTGTTATTATGCGAAATTATACTTTATTTTTTTACACTTTCAATTCATTTTGGCCTAATAAACGTATGCTAAAATTCCGAGCCTGGTAATTTGAATCAAAGGTACATAATGTCGCCACACCTTAGCACAAACTTGTTGAAATCTTATCACAGCGCGATATTAAATTTATCGTCGCTAAATAAGCAATACTTATTGTATTGTGCTAGGGGCCTTATCGTGGTATCGCAGACTGTTTGCAAAGTCTCGCGGTTTTTCTGTATAATGTACGCAAAAAAAGTTTTTCGTATAATATAGAAAACCGAAAAAAGACGGCCAGTTTCACAGGTTCCGGATAACTAAATAGCTATCAGACAGATAAGGTTGTGGAAATGATTTTAATTTTGACTACTATTCTATGGCATGATCAGTCATGAGTCAGATAGCTATCTACAACTTTATCAGGAACCTGGAAAACTGGCAGATAATCTTCCAACTGTCCCTATGGTTCCATCCGTATCCCAAGGGAGCTACTTCCCGCACCTAGATAAAATGGCTGCCCTTTCTCAGACTATCCGTGTATACTACATTGCAGTAGTTTTAGCGATAGACAGAGTACTTTCTCCTTTATAAAAAGTAAGCATATTTATAATGAATCGTTGTTTGTCGTAGTTAACTAGTGAACTTTACAACGGCAGATAACGATCGATACAGTCAGGGTCATTTAGTCTTAAATTAATTATGTATCAATATTTACCAATACCGAATCCAAATAACATTGTTGTAGCTAAGTGTTGCTATGTTCGACATCAACTAATCCTTCCACTTAAGGTAAATAATTATAAACTTTAAATAATGATACGCATTTAAGTAAGGTCACGTTGTGGTAGGGCAAGTTATTTGTAGGTAACCTTGGAAACCCGCTAAGTACTTAAAGGTTATAAAATTATGTAACTAGCTTCTGCCAGCGGTTTCACCCGCGTCCCGTGGGAACTACTCGGCGCACCCAGATAAAAAGCCTATAGCCTTCCTCGATAAATGGGCTATCTAACACTGAAAAACAATTTCAAATAGGACCAGTATTTCCTGAGATTAGCGCGTTCAAACAAACTCTTCAGCTTTATAATGTTAAGTATAGATAATATAAAAACAGATTTACTTTTGTATTTTATTTATGTTATTCTATCAAATAAATTATTATCTGAAAAAATTAGCTATGAAAAAAGTTTTTTCTGTTAAGTAAAAAAAACGTACAGACTTTGTAATATTGTGGTAATGACAAGCAACATTGAACACACGAATGACTCATTCAATATCCGTAAAACAACACACATCCAAATAAAAAATAATAATATAATCTAAGAATTATCTAACCACATACTTACATATGTAGATTGTATTTATTTTTACCTATATAGAATCGATTTCATAATCTGTGATACGTCACTCACCGTCACTACTCTGGCAACATTGAACTTGCCTATCAAGTATTATCAAGGCTATCATACCGCGGTACATGTCTCAGTAAGTGCCTGACTTCGTGCCGGTCTCACGTGTATAGTTATGTGAAATTAATTGTTTTTGTTTTTACGTTACTATAAATATACGATACTATAACTCCTTAGGTACGTATTTATTCTTTAGCAGATATTACATCGATTTAGTAAGTTAAAATTTTGTTCTATTCAGCCAGTTATGTGAGTTTTTTGCTCTGTAAATATAATTACGGCGTGCTCATAAATTGCCTTGAATGGGTGTATTCTTTTCCGACGGAGTCGTTCTGTATTTTCCTGTTATTTTGAACTTTAATTAACAAGAGATCATGTTTCGTGTAACAATGAGAAATTATTGCTTAATTAATCAAGTGTTTTTCAATGTGACAGATTTTTTTGTTGAAAACTCGTCTCCAAAATCTTATTCAAACATGATTTTTAATAAGGCATTACAAAGAACATCTGTGCCATAGATATTAAGTTGTTTGCGTCAAGTTTATGGTTTAGCGTTTATACGTGTGTGTGAAAGTGCTATTTAGCTTCAATTTTTATGTATTAACACTCATTCAGCACACAAAAGAACTATTCCATCGAGTGATCACTCTTTATAAGTATCTGGATAAAAATATATCTATAATACAAGACTTGGTAGACGTAAATAACTTGAACACGCTCATAATTATTAATCTGACGTAAATAAGGTCAATCTATATCGAGTTATACCTACTTAACTTCGAATCGAACAAATCAAACAATTTAAAAATAGAACATCGCCCACTTTGATTTTCCTACATTTTAACGGCATCCAACTGGTTTTGAGTCCGCATAACATTACTCGTTCATTGAACATAATTTGAAGGTGGATGAAATTATAAGCAACCTTTTTTCTCTTCTTAGTTGTGATTACTAATCGTAAAAGTGTGATGAACTTTATGTTCTGACGTCTTTGCCAGACGTCATAACATAAAACTGTAACAGTAACAGGTTTGAAATAATAATTCTAAGCTTACCGCGGGCTCATAGCAAATTGGTCTACTACCTTGATTTGACGTTTGTCCATCAACCATTTCTCCAGTTTGATAAGAACTTTCTTTTAAAATATTAAAAAGGGCCTATAGGTCTTCAAATGATAGATAACCTGCAGTATTATGAGTAGCTTTTTTGATTTGTTTATTAACATTTTCAGGAGAGCAATAAAGATGGACGACATACCGGACGAAGCAAAATGTATTGTGGAAACAAAAGACGGCCCAGTTTGCGGATATTCAGAGAAAACCGATGAAGGTATTTGTTATAGGTTTAAAAGTATACCTTACGCTAAACCTCCACTAGGCAACTTACGGTTTTTGGTAAGTTCTTAAGAATTGTTTAAAACTTTTAGATCACATATTTTATTTACATAAATCTACCTACATTAATGTCAATAATTTTTTTGGAACCGGAGTCTACAACAATAGTTTAGAGGGTTATCCCGCTATTTGTCGACCAGTTATTTAATTCTGTACAAAAATTTCATCATAGAATGAATCACATATGTAGATAATCAGGACTTAATCCGATAATGTACTTTGGCAAGATGTTTTCAAATAAAGGAACATTTATTTTCTTCATTAATATTGTGTTTTGTTTTTATTCCAGCCACCGTCGCCAGTGCAACCATGGAGCGAAGTTCTAGACTGTACCAAGGATGCACCTCTGCCCCCCACATTTTCAACGAGCCAAAACCGCGTAACGGGATCAGAAGACTGTCTATACATAGAACTTTCTACACCGAACTTAAAGCCTGATAAACCCATATCAGTTATGTTTTGGATCGGAGGTTTCGCCTACAGCTGCATCATAGACCAAATTTTTGATACATCGCTAATAACAGATCAGAATATTGTATTCGTAAGATGTGGCTACAGAACAGGAGCACTAGGATTCCTATCTATCAATGACTACGCAGCGCCGGGGAACTGCGGACTTAAAGACGTAGTCATGGCTTTGAAATGGGTACAAAGGAACATAAGCTTTTTCGGTGGAGACCCACACAATGTCACAGTTTTCGGAAGTTCGTCAGGAGGAGCTGTCGCCAACTTCATGATGTTATCACCGATGGCCACTGGACTGTTCCACAAAACGATAATACAAAGCGCCTGTGCATTAAATAATTGGTCTCTGTCTAAGAACCCATCAGCAACTGCAATAAAACTGGCTAAGAAATTCGGCATTGAGAAATCATCAAAAACAGAAATAATTGAAGAGCTGCGACACGTAGCACTGGATGATCTATTAACAGGGTTTCAGAACTGCAGGTTTGTTTTAAACGATGGAGCTGACGATATTGTGGACACAGTCTTCAAACCATGTATTGAAGTAGACCTTGAAGGACAAGCCTCATTCATCACAAAGAGTCCACTTGCAATTCTGAAATCTGGCAGGTTCAATAGAGTGCCCTGTATTATTGGTAGCAATAACGTAGAAGGTGCACTTTTACAACACGTCGTCAAAGACTTTTATTCTAATTTCGAAACGTATAATGCAAACGTCAGGCTACTTGTACCAAAGGAATTAGCCAGAACAGATAAACTATCAGAAAATATAGGACGTCAGCTGTTAAAGTTTTACTTGGACGGTGAAACGCATTTGAGGGAGGACACGATGCCACAATTCTTACAAATAATAAGTGACTACTACTTTTCGTATTATGTGAATAAGACTGTGAGACTGCTAAGTGAGACATATGCTTCATCGTGTCCAGTGTACTATTATATCATCAACTACGCCGGAGAGTGGTCAGTGCCTAAGCAATACAATTTCTTCAACTCCACCGGCCATTCAGCTGAGTTGCCTTTCCTGTTTCGTATAAAAATGCCTGAAGTATGTAAAGGCAGCAGAGATTCTAGAGTAACAAGGAGAAGAGTCGTCAAAATGTGGACAAATTTCGCTAAATTCGGGTAAGTTCTTAGACTTATAAAATCTTATTAATATTTGAATGTTTTAGATTTTTATGTTTTCTTTTTTCTGGTTGCAGTAATCCGACGCCTGATGAGGACGACCCACTGTTGTCAATAACTTGGGACCCCGTTGAGAATAAAGATAGGCTGAATTACTTAAGTATAGGATCGGAATTGACGAAGGGCAGGAATCCCTTCCAAGCACGAATGAAGTTTTGGGATGATCTCCACAAGGAACACGCATTCCTTAGAGCACTTGTGTATTTTAACGATTCTGGATACTCCCATTAAAATTAAGTTATTTTTAAGTTAAGATAGTTAAGCTTTGTTTCTCGAACTTTTATGTTGACGTTGTATCTAAACGAATTTATTGTTGTTATCTTGTCTCTTAAATTGGATCTTATAAAAAATACGTGTAAAATATTAAGAGTACCTTTCTTTGTTAGAATTAAAAATATTGTTAAAGTCAATTGTTTAATTTATTTTGATTCACTGAGCCAGCCCCAGTATTAAACTAATCGTACATAATATATTATGACAGCTATAATCTAATCACATTATATCTAAGACTAGGCTCTAATGTCCAATCGAAGTGCTCTTTCAACTATTAGGTATTTTTCATTCATATTTTTGACCAATCTATCATTATCTATCTAAAATTGAATAACAATATCCTAATTTACAAAACCTAACACCATATTTAAATCAAATCACTTATTTCTGTTAATAGGTTCACAGAACTCTTTAACATGACAATATTTTTAAAATTAGATGAGGCCGGTACTTTCTACCTTGAGAAGAAACATCGAAACAGACTCATTGTATCTATTGCTAAGCGAGCTAAACTGGATCATCTGAGACCAGATTGCAAAAGCATATTATATACCGCAGACATTAAACAATCTGCTAGCCCTTAGGTAGTACATAATAACAAGAACACGTAAGAGGTAGGTATTAAAATGATTGTAGTCGCTTTAGGCTGGCTGAACAATGCGAAGGGACTGACCCGTCGACCTTCGCAAACCATAACTGTACCAACACTTACAAACTGACGATTCATAATGTTATTATATGTATTATACTAACTTCTGCCTGCCGTTTCGCTCACTCCCCGAGGGAACGACTCCATGTACCCGGATTAAAAGTAGCTTATCTGTTAATTTGATACAGAAGCTATGTTACTGCCGACTTTCATTAAAATCTGTTCAGCGGATTGCACGTGGAAGAGTAATAAACATTCAAACAAACTAATCCGGATTGCTGTCCCATTGGGCTATGAGAGTGAAGGAATAGGAAGTGCACCTGTGTCTGCGCAAATGCTTGTGCACGGCTGATCTCCTTAATGGGAACAGCCGCAGTGGCCGGCAATCGACCAGGACGCCATTATTAATATGAATTGTTGTTAGTTAAACATAGTTATGATATTCTGTTGAAATGTTATGGAAATGTGTAAGATAAAGTACGGGAAAGCATACGTATTATGGAGATATTCTTTGCAGCGATTAGACATTCACAGCAGTTCGGAATAGCAAATAAAAAAAAGAAAAAGCGACACTGAGAGACCAGGGTATTAGTTAATTATCATTTAGAAAATATAAGTTGAAATCTCGAATTCCTTAAAATTCTAATTGCTCTAATTGTAATATTTCTTTTTACTTATTTAAATGTCCAATCGCTTTTCTTTTCTCCATCAATATATCGATTTCATCTAGTCGTCAACAAGAATATGATTGACCAAGACATTCGGAACTAGCCGTTATTAATGCCACTTGTAGCGATTGAATTAATTTCACACAAAGGGCGTTGGTTTCAATTAAATTGTTGTCTGGTGAACAATTTGCTCGAGTTATTGCACTCGGGAGATGAACGTGGACTATTCATATATCTTAATTGTCAAAGAAGTATGGAACTGGTCTGAGCTCGTGGCTAAGTCAAAGCCGCGCGGATCGATCTATCATAACCTTCAGCAACGCTTGGAGCGGTCGGTCTGTGGATGGGTGACCATCTTTTCATAACGAGTTCTTCCGTGTTTCGGAAGGCACGATAAACAGTGGGTCCCGGCTTGTCATTTGAACATCTTTGGCAGTCGTTACGTAGTCAGAAGCCAGAAAGTCTGACAACCAGTCTTACCAAGGGGTGTCAGGTTCCCAGGTAACTGAGGTCAGATAGGCAGTCGCTCCATGTAAAACACTGGTTCTCAGCTGCATCCGGTTAGACTGGAAGCAGACCCCAAAAATAGTTGGGATAAGGCTAGGCAGATGATGATGTGTCAAAGAAGTATGAAAGACTAACTCCCGCCAGCGGTTTCTCCCGCGTCCCGAGGGAACTACGTACCGTATCCAGATAAAAAGTAGCCTATATGTTAAGGCTATATTTTATTCTTAGTTTCATCGAAACCCACTGAGTAGTTTTGCATGAAAGCGGAACAAGCATACAAACTTTTCTTTATTGTATTAGTAGTAGGATTCGAAGACATGCTGAGCCAAACATTAAGATAAAGGCAGGATAATGTTGACTTAAAAACTTATCTTGATTTTGTACATAAAAATATATATTACTAGCTTCTGCCAGCGGTTTCACCCGCGTGCCGTGGGAACTACTCGGCGCACCCGGATAAAAAAGTAGCCTGTAACCTTCCTCGATAAATGGGCTATTTAACACTGAAATAATTTTTCAAATCGGACCAGTACTTCCAGAGATTAGCGCGTTCAAACAAACAAACTCTTCAGCTTTATAATATTAGTATAGATTATCATATTAGTATAGATTATAGCTGCAATTTTGAAGAAAGAGTAAAATATTTAAATTGAACAGCTTTTATTTTTAGGAAAAACTTCTTGGAAGCAACTGTACTGTAATGTATGGCTGATCTAGTTTCAACATTGAGAAATGTAGTTCGAAATTTCTAGAAGCTACAGAGCAAAAAGTTGGTGTATCTGTAAATAGCAAGATAGCCGTTTTGGTAACACAACTATGGTTCGTCTTATGTGTTAATCGATGCAAAATCATTTATTACCGTAATTAGGAAATTAGCTAGTATCTATTTGGATACTGACTAAACCTGGCTTTAAATAGATCGTTTAACCGAATTAATTACAAAAAAAAAGCGAAGAATCCTATAGAGTTGCGTAGGAGTTGATAGATTGTACTTCAATTGGTAAACGTTCAGCTATAAATTAATTAAACTGACTCTTACAATTTAGTTGATAGTATTTACTTAGTTGCGTGGGGGATACGGATCTTTAGAAGTTCTTAGTCGCTATGGCCCTACATTTTATAGTGTACGATATTAGTATGTTTTAAATTAGAAAGTAATAAACAATAATAGTCTGAACGTTTTTGTGCAGTTGACAGTTGCTGTCAGTCAGTACAAACAAGTCTATTCTATTTTTTATTTATGGCAATCCATGTCGATACTAATGTCGACGATTCTGCCAATGACAAGTGAGATGACATACAAATAACTCAGTCGTCTCTTGAAAACTGACAGCTGTCAACTGCACAAAAGATTCAGTGGTACCATGGCACTATAAGCGTTTGATCTTTGAAAAATCTGTCATAGAACCTTTTCATTACAATGTTATGGATGCCATTAATGAAAGAAGAAACAAATAAAGGAGATGCACCAAGACAGCAGATTAGAGCCAAAGCCAGCGACTTTACAAAGTTCCTGCCTTTATAAAATAAGGTCTAGATAAATTGTAATAAAAAATACAAGAAAAGAACAAAATAAAATTCTAATCTACCAGATACATTTCCAAATGGCGACTGCCAATATCCATAAACCAGAAATTCAAAATGGCGGAATTTATTACCACTGTCACTACACCGTGAAGGGTACTTGATATACCACATTCATTTGTTTTACAACGCAATAAATAATACAAGTCAACAATATAAGGCTTGTATGTATGTAAGAGTATATATATACATATATAATATGTATAGTACGTTGATCTCCTTGAGTTTATATTGATCCCGTAAAAGTTACAACTAGTGACGCATACTAAGTACTTGAAATCAATATAGGCTGTTATGTGTATTGGTTGTTCAAAACTAGATGTTTATCGCGGGGTCACCCGCCTAAGGGAACAACAAGCCGGATAAAATATTACCTTTGAAATTCGTAAATAATAAGGATTTGTTAAGTAAGTTAAAAAAATATAATATAAAAAGAAGAAATCAAAATCAAAAAGCATTTATTCAAAGTAGGCTGAAAACAGCACTTTTCTAACGTCAAAATTACATGAGACAGCCCCAAAAACACCACTTCCTACGTGTTTTTGCTGGGAAGAAGAAGTGGCGCAACAAACTCCCCAGTAACACATATATTTTCCATGTAAGGCCTGTGCCCTGCATTGGGATTACAAAACGATGATATCCAAGGTTAATTAAAAAATAATCATTCTATTCTTCGTATAGGTATAGCGATAAAATAATTCATAAAATAAATAGTTGGATATTTCATAACCTGCCAAGATAATATCTTGGACTTACTGTACGCATACTGGTCTTACTGTACGTGACTATAAAATAGTATACAATTTAACTCTTCCGGGTACATATATGTATTGTCCATGATAAAATAAGGATAATTAATTAACACTATCTCTCGTGAAGTACTTATTTGTTATTCACTTAATATTAATTTATTGACGTATAAATAATTTTCTCCTTAAACGTTATCATTGAATTGTTGAGTAATCTCTTCAAGGAAGTTTCCTTGAGTGGTGCAACAGGTATCGTTTTGTCGTAAATATGATAATCAAAGGATCTATCGGGCTCTTAATTACTTTTGTCTTTTCATACCTTCTTGTCTGTCTGTAGGGGACGATTTGTTAGGCTTACGTGGTGGTAAGCCTAACAAATCGTCCCCTACCCTTAAGTAAAAAAATAGGGAAAGACTCAAAATTTTTGGTAAGTCTCATTTGAATCAGAAGTGAATAGAACTATAGAAAACTGTTTTTTTTTACTGCGGTTTTATGGTATTTATATAAAAAAGGAATTAACTACAGTAACCGATTAATATATAGCCTAAAGCACTCCCTAGTAACGTGTTTTTCAAAAAGTAATAGATTTTTTTAAATATTAGATCCAGAGTTTTACCTATACGGGTATAGTGGGTCAAAGTTTGTTAAAGGTTTGTTAGGGGCACATGACCTCACAAAATCTCTCAACACAAAATTTCTACGCCGCTAAAATATTAGTATAGAAGTATAGTAAAGAGTGACTTACGTCCATTATCAGTAGACAGCTTCATCTTCTCCAGGAGTGTGGTGTCGCGATCGTTGTAGATGAGGACAGCCGTCGCGTTTGCACGCCATGCATTTTGCACCTGGAATGCAACGAAAACTTATTATAATTCTTATAGTCAACTATAAATTAGATCAGAATGTTTAAAATTATTCTGGGGGATTTGAAATCATAAAGATAAATTACATACTGAGATTAAAGAACAGCCAGAACAGGGAAACGGACCGGTTTCCCCAAATCGCAAACTTCAACAAAGCAAGACTAAAATCAAACATTAATCCATCAGATTCAGTCACATTATTGGGTCCTTTGAAATTTGCTTTTTCGCAATATCAATAAGTACCTACAAAATATGACCCTTCTTGGGAGTCGGAAAAACACCCAACTCAGTAGTCCGTCTTGACCAAGCGTGGTGATTCAACGCCTATTCCTTCTAGGTATGTGTCAAGAGGTACAATTATGAACAAAACACAATCAACTTCAACACTCCATTGATTTGCTTACTAGTGATAGAATTTTGACATTAGCTTCACACAAGTAACGTCAAAGGACGATGGGAACTTTTGTATGAGCATTGTATCCACTTTTCAACATTCCTCAACAGTACTTTCAGCCAAGCAGGCAGCCAAGTCCGAATTGGGCGCAAACATGGTGTTTTTGACCATTTATAAAAGTTATGTTTGTGACCGTACAACGTGCAACAGTGATGAAACCTATATCAAATGAAAGGTCTAAACGAGCACTTTATTTCATTGTAGGCAGCCGAGTTCGAATCCGGCGCCAAAATGGTGTTTTCGACCATTTAAAAAAGTTATGTTTCCGGCTCATCTAGAGCTTTCATTTGATATCGATTTCATTACTGTTGAGCAATGTTGAAAAGTGGGTACAAATTGACGCATGGTCCTTTCATGCTACAAACTTCCCAGTAGTCACAACACAAGAAAAGCCTCATGAACATAGTTTATCATCTTGTTATTTATCCTTCCTATTGTGCATACCTGGTTGGATCATACCTGGTGTAACCAGTTCGTTTCCTACAACCTTTCACTGGTAACCGGGACGAATTGATATTGTTGCTTCTAAACCTGTCTCTATAAATATGATATAAAGCGTATTAGGTAATACTGAGGGTATTAGATAGTCTCTTCGATGTGTCTTGTCTACACTAATATTATAAAGAGGAAAACCTCGTTTGTTTGTTTGTTTCGTTGTAATGAATAGGCTCAAAAACTACTGGATCGATTTTAAAAATTCTTTCACCATTCGAAAGCTACATTATCCACGAGTCACGAGTGACATAGGCTATATTTTATCCGGGTACGGGCAGTAATTCCCACGGGATGCGAGTGAAACCGCGGGAAAACGGCTAGTTGATAATAAACAGCTATTTAGTTTTCCTATACATAATAATTTAAAACTGGAATACCGACTCTCCATAAAAGATGTCTTGTTTAAACCTAGGTTATTCCTATCTGAGGAATAACCTAGGTTAGGTAGGCTCAAGTAAATTTTTATTAAATTGTTAATTTGTCAATTGGTTTTGAGGCGTTTTTTTTTGCTTTTCCTTTAAACTTATGATCTTAAACGTATCCTTAAACATGGGTGGCGTGCCCCCTGCAAAAACATGCAAACAAAAACAATACCGCTAATTTAAATAATTTCATAAAAACCCCATGAGTGACGTTACGGCCTACTACTGAACTTTGGTCGAACGCAATTTATTTAGTAGAAAAATAAATACAACTCTTAGGTACAGACGCCAGCACATCAACCTACTTCAAATTTATTCAATAGATTTTCAACCTAATCACAATAGTGGAAGGTTAATATTCGATTGGTAAAATTTGACAGATTCGGGTGGGTTGACCTGCTATCATCTGTACATAATTATCGTAATTACCACACCAAATGGAAACATTAATCTTAATTTAGCAAGGAAGTTATAATTATAAGTTATCTGAACATTACAAAATGTTATCAGTGTGTATGTAAATTGTTAGGTAACAACAAATTTGATAACGAATACTTTATTTAACTTTGTTTCATAATTACGTCACGAAATTATTTATTTTGCCTGTCCTGATATCAAGTAGGTATAGATGTTCTTTAGTACCTATTTATTATATTATATTTATTTATAAGAGATCGCGGCTTTAAAGCCTTGCTTTCGATCGATCATAAGGTTAAACAACGCTTGGCGTGGTGACTATAAGTGGATCCCAGCTGTCATTTGCACATCTTTAGCAATCGTAACGGATGGTCAGAAGCCAATAAGTCTGACAACCAGTCTTACCAAAGGGAAAGTATTGGGTTGTCCGGGTAACTGGGATACGCAGGTCAGATAGGTAGTCGCTCCATGTAACACTAGTTCTCAGCTGCATCCGATTACACGGGAAGCCGACCCCAACGTAGTTGGGAAAAGGCTATGCAGATGATGCTCTTTAGTATTTATCAATATAGAATTTCTGAGTAGCAGTTAGAAGCCCCTGTTGGGTGGCTTCCTATAGCATTAAACTCGAGAATGATTAGTTTGTATCCAATAGATACAGCTAGCTACAATTAACTTTTTACTGCATGCATCTAAGCCGAGGAGACAGTGGCGTAGCTAGGTAACCGCGGGCCCCGGGCAAGTAGAAAAATGAGGCCCCTTAAAGGAAAAAAAGAAAGGGATATGTATCATGCGCGAACAGAGCGAGCTTCTTTTTTTTTAGGTAGCAACCTGTCTTTATTATTTATTGTAAAAATGAGGAAAAGTTCTGGGGTCCCCTCAGGTTCATTCGAGGGGCCCCCTGAGCTTGGGGGCCCCGGGGCACTGCCCCGGCTTCGTAGCTACGCTACTGCGAGGAGATAGCTCTCAGAATCGAGCGGTATCCAACAATTATTGCAGTACACACTAGTTTTTTATGCATTTTAATCATACATAAGTTCAATTGCAAGATACATCGCATTCTGAATCTATCTATAGATACTAATATTACAAAACTGAATAGTTTGTTGGTTTATTTGTTTGAAACTGCTCATCTCAGGAACTATGAAAAACATATGTGTTTGACAGTGGAAGGTTATAGGCTACTTTTTATCCGGGTGCGCGTCGAAGTTCTTACAGAACGCGGGTGAAACTGCTCTATACTAATCTATACTAATAACTATTATAATGCTGAATAGTTTGTTTATTTACTTGAAAGCGCTTATCTCAGGAACTACTGGTCCGATTTGAAAAAACCTTTAGTTTTAGATAGCCCATTTATCGAGGAAGGTTATAGGCTATTTTTTATCCAGGTGCGCAAAGTACATAGTTCCTACAGAGCGCGGCTAAAAACCGCTTATGGAAACTAGTTAAAGATACTTATCTCTAAAACAATGAGACTTTCGAAGGCGAGGCAAAACGTCAGTCTCATGTGACGTCAATTAGAATAATTATACCAAGGATCAAGGAAGCAATAATTTTATCTGACTATACTTTCATATTACAAAGCCGTTTTCACACGCAACTCGCTATGGAACGATAAAAAAACAATAAAGGTTATGTCTATATCTAATATTGTAACTACCTGTTGACGTTCATGTAATACCCCGAAATGATATTAAAAAAATACGGTTATCTTTATATCGGGGTCTCCAAGCCAGTCGCGACACTTCATAGAGTTTATTTGCTAGCAATATCAACTGTTATCTCGCTGTCTATAGACCTTATCAGACAGATGTATGCGAAAATAATCCCAGAAACTTATCCCCTGATAAAGGTGTTTATTTATTTTTAGGGTTCCGTACCTACCCAAGAGTAAAATGGGACCCTTTTTCTAAGACTCCGCTGTGCATCTGTCACCAGGCAGTTATATGAATCGTGTTAGTTGGATAGTGGAAATTTTCAAAGATTTATTTCTCTTGCTGCTATATTATCTATGGGGGACTTCCTTACAGCAAACACTTTTTACTCGTATTCGTTCTATATTGATAACGGCATCTAATATACACAGAATATTGAGTACATAATTTTAAAAATACAACAGGCATGACTATTATAGTTAATGATACGGAACCATTCGGACTCATACTTTATAATATTCAAACTTTCGTCATTAAATACCTAAAATGATTTATGACGAAACTTCTTTGAATATTAAAAATTAGATTCGAAAAACCCATAAAGTATTCGTCATCTTGATTAGAAACTGGATGATGAAACTGATTTATATTTCTAATATTTTTGTTCTATAAATGTGTTCTGTGTCTGAGCATTTATGTCCAACTCTCAAAATTACAGCTCAGATCTAAACCTTCACGGTGTTGTGTTGGTAGGTATATTGGGTGATTCTATATTGAATCACCCAATATACACACGAATATCAAGTTTACACCCTACGCGTGCCTACGATTGCCCTCGATGTTTCTTGACTTTCTCGATGACTTATGGCAAGTTTAGCCTTTCATAAAAAAATATTTCCCAAATCGAGCCTTGCGTCTTCGAGAAATCGAATTACAAAAACGCATACAGTCAAATTCAAAACCTACTCCTTTTTTGAAGTCGGTTAAAAAGTTACATTTGGGATCATTGCTTTCTACGTAAAAACAACTCGGATACGGCCAACTAAACGATGTACAGGCGTCAGCACATCAAACTCAATCTGTCAAACTTAAATTTTCAACCTTATCACAATAGCGGAAGGTTAATGTCCGATTGATAAATTTTAGCAAATTCAGGTAGATTCACCTGCTGTCGTCTGTACTTCAAGACTATCGTGCCAACATTAAACGCATAACAAAGTTATAACCATAGCATCCTTCATAAATAAACACACGTATTCTCACATTACTAATGACTGTAAAGTCAACAGATCAAATGTAGGCACACCAGTCTAGTCTAGACTGAAGTTGATACCCTAAGACCTAGACGCTATGCTATACTATACTACTATGATATGTATGTTTGTATATATATACTACTAAATAACTAATATTATAAAGTGAAGAGTTTGTTTGTTTGGACGCGCTAATCTCAGGAACTACTGGTCCGATTTGAAAAATTATTTCAGTGTTAGGATATCTCATTAATCGAGGAAGGCTATAGGCTATACTTTTTATCCGGGTGCGCCGAGTAGTTCCCACGAGAAGCGGGCGAAGCCGCTGGTAGAAGCTAGTACTACTATAATGAAGGTGTCAGTACCAGGGGACTGGACTGAACTGTAATATTATAGCTATATAGTGTGATATGGTGACAACTTGACAATACAACATAAATCTGGTGTTTAAACTAGCTTTTGTGCGCGGTGTTCCCCGGATTATGTCGAGGTCATATATATATGTATAACCTTATTTTAATGTAGGTCTGAGTTTGTTTGAGAATTTTGAAAATCGTACCTGTAATTTCGGAGATAATTGCATATACATAACGTTTGTTAAATATATTTTTGAGAAATATACTTATTTATATAATCTGGCTATTTCCCCTAGTTTAGAATGTTAAAAAGAAAAACTTGAGGTTAACTTTAAATTAGGAATTAATTATAACGTTTCCCTAACGAGCCTCGGTGACATTTGAAACTAAATGCATTACTGCATGATACCCACTCCGCTAACGAGTATTGCAGTATTTCAACTAATTGCATTAGCATCAGAGAAGACCCGCCTTCCTTAGCTACCCACACATATGCAGTTATTTATATGTACTATTAATTAACCTACCATGTTTTTCCTAATAAGGATTTTTGAAACTGTTAAGCCTTTCACTACGATCGTATAGTTATGTAAAACTTTATGATTGTTATGCAATTCTTAGAGCTGATTTGACTTTAATTGCGGCATTAGTGCATCGACAAAATTTTGACATAATCACAAGTAATAGGAACTTTTGCTTCCTTTTTTTTTGATAGGAAAATCAAATGGTTTTAGTTAATTTTGTTGTTGCGTACCTTATTTTAGGCAACTCAAAATCCTGACACTTCCTTGCATTTATATCTTTGAGGTAGCTATGTTTGTCAAACAAAATCCATCTCGTTTTGAACGTCTAGCCGATGTATGTCCAAGGAATAGGCGAGATAATAGTAAATTATGCATAATGTCGTGTCAAACTACTCTGAAGCGCAACAGTGTCTATTGCATGGCTCCAATAATTTATAATAAATTACCAAAAGCCTGCAAAGACTTAAGCACAAAAATGTTTAAGACTAGGTTACGTAAATTTTTGAGCGATAAAACATACTACAGTGTAACTGAATTCCTAACAGACAAATAGATTTTCTTTTTTTTTTCCTATGATGTACCTACATAATATAGTAATAATTTGATTATTAATTTCTATTATTAATTATTGATATACTATTTAAACTGATCTCAGATTGTTTTTTTTTTTAAAATGTGTAACAAATATTAATATTACGGTAGTTTTACTCAATAATTATAATTTTTGCATGCCGAATGGTAAAGTATGGCTGATCTGTTGTATTATATTATTTTAGAACTATTGTATACCCATATTTGCAAAATAAATTTACTTTGACTTTGACTTTGACTTTGACTTTAATAAGATCCTACTGAGGGGGGCCTCAGTCACTGTAACTAATCTGACCCAAGATTTGTATAAGTAAATTGTCTTATCGTCTATGCGAGAAAATCCGTAACCATAAGGCCGGGACTCCACCAAAGCGGAGACGAGACGAGCGGAGAGGAGATGTTTTTTAAACAACCAATAGAATTGAGTTATTGACACGTCTCCTCTCCGCTCAGCTTCAGTGGAGATCGCTGTGCGGAGATGTGTAATATTTGTATGTCGCGATGGAAGCGGAGATGTGAGCTGTGCGCGGACGACGCGCAGTGGAGACGAGAGATGTGAGCGGCGTGCAGTGAGCGATGTCACCCTCCCCCCTCTCGCCCGCTAGCAACCCGCAGAACCCCGCGCGCGCGCCGGCCGGCACTCAACGCCCCGCACCCGAGCTGAAAAACATCTCTTCTCGCACAGCACACAGCACACCGCACACATCTCCGCTTTGGTGGAGTCCCGCGAGCTGAAAAACATCTCTTCTCGCACAGCACACAGCACACCGCACACATCTCCGCTTTGGTGGAGTCCCGCGAGCTGAAAAACATCTCTTCTCGCACAGCACACAGCACACCGCACACATCTCTGCTTTGGTGGAGTCCCGGCCTAATAAGTCCGAGCTTAGAAAATATGAGTTCTGTTTTTAATAAATCAGATGAATTCAAAACATGATATCGTAAGCCCGGTTAGCTTAGGAGATCAATCTTCAAGTATCCCACGCAAAAATAACCATCTTATACGCTTGAAATCACACATCCTAGACACTGACCAGATTTTCTTTCAAGACTTCCCGAAGAAGAAAAAAATATTTGCAAAGGAAAGACAACCTTAAAATTATGTAACCTTGATTTCAAAATTGCACTACACTATCCAGATATTCTTAAAAAAAGGTTGCTAAAGGAAATAGAACCTTAATTACACTAACCTTGATTTCAAAATTGCAGCTGCCTCTTCTAATGACCGCGACCCAGGGCTCGGTGGGCAGGGGGTCGTTTGGCGCAGAGGCCGATAATAATGGCCAAGTGCATCCCGTATGGTCCCTCTCTCCTCCCGCTCCTTTCGCGCGGACGTGGACCGCGATTCCGCGCGAAGACCCGATGAAACCCTCGCCGTATTTCCCCGACTGAAAAGAAGGATACTAGTTTCATTATATAGAAATTGGAGATAGGTGATAAGTTAAATTTTCGAAACAAAACTGCAGATTTGTTCTGGACCCTCCAAATTATATCTAAGATTAAAGACTGATGTTTAAGGATGATATCCGATATAAAAAATAAACCTTATTATTTTGCAGATAGGGCCTTATTTTTAACTCCTACCAATATGCCACAAGATGGCGACGGCATACCTGAATGCAATTGTTATTCATCGCCATTAATTAATACATAACCCAGCCACATTAGGCTGCCTTGAGGCGCGGCCATCTGGCTGGCAGTTCGCCAGAGCTAGCCTATAAATTAGCCTAGCTCATGAGCCCTAGCGATTTACGTATGTTTGTTTGTTTGCAAACATGACTGGAACGTGTAGTTAGCCGTGCCAGTGTGCCTTTGTAGTGTGAAATGTGGTGGCGTTTATGAAGTACAGCTACAGTAATTAACGTGGATTTATTCTGTGTAGTTAACCGTATATCATTGTAACATTATTCCTGTAGTTAAAGTTAGTATAATATTTGAAGCTGTTTTGACAAGCCACACTACAAAGTTATACCATTCTAAGAAGTGATTAAGAGACAATCTTATACGATAATGTTTTAAGTAACAGTATATTTTATCTTTCTTGAATCTTATTTGAATTATTAATTAATTATGAATAAGAGGTATGTTTGTTAGTCCTTTCATGTGCAGAATAATTTCATACCGAGAGTTTTCCAAGTAAATATTGTTACAACTGTGAATGGACTAAAAATCAATCATTATGTGTGGGCGTGATGGATCGCTTACATTTCTTAGATTGTGCCATTTATTTTGTGAGATATTGGTATTTGGCATATTGAGTACACTTCACAAACCGTTTCGTATTGAAGTACCTATCGTTTAAATATATCTCGACTATATCAAATATTTGTACCTATACTGTAAAATGTCCCGTTTTTACCCTTTTTTTTGGTAAAAAAATATCAAATGACCTCTCTCACTGTGAGTGCAGCGTGAGTGAGTGTTGAGACTCTTACTGACTAAAACACACCATGTTCCTTCTAGAGCCCTTTGTGTACCGATTTTCAACCTTATCATAACAGTGGAAGGTTAATGTTCGATTAGTAAAATTTGACAGATTTGGGTACACTTGCTGCGACTTGCTGTCGACTGTACCAAGGCCACGGTAACTCTTTCAAACAACCCCGCACCACCGGTTTAAAAATCCACGTTTTAATAAATTAACTAAATTGTGTTTTATTTACAGCAATTAGATAAGATTCTACAAGTGCTTGTGCACTGTATGTTATTTAGGTGAATCAAGATAACGTTAACTATCTTTATAACTACTGAATAATGTTTATCAATTCATTAAGAGGTAGGTATGTAAGTAGACGTTTTTGAAAACATCCCAATTCGTGTGTGATGTCGTGAAATTGTTTGTCAATAACATTCTTTTATCAAGTTTACTAAAGAACTTGTTAAACAATAATATGTATTGTATGTGAATTTCGGCCTTGTTTATTAATTTCTTATTAACGATAAAGTCGGCTTATCTAATTGATTGATATACATACATACATTGCATCTTTTGTGTCGATGTTTAAATAGTCCATATTGTACAGACAACAGCAGGTCAACGTATACGAATCTGTCAAATTTTACCAATCGAACATTTACCTACCTCCATTGTGATAAGGTTGAAAATCGTTTGCAGAAATTTGACAGATTGTGGTAACTTGATGTGCTGTTGTCTGTACATAATCTAATTATGTAGGTATGTCATAATCGTACCTACTAGAAACTTCGCCGGCGTAAAATTATAGTAACAACAAAAATTATTATAAATCTCAACATTTGTTTGTTTGCTAAACGCACTAATCTCAGGAACTTCGGGACTGATTTGGAAAATTCTTTCAGTGTTAGATAGTCCATTTATCAAGGAAGGCTAATAGGCTTCTTTTCATCCGCATGCGCGAATTTGCTCCCACAGGACGCGGGTAAAACCGCAGACAGAAGCAAGTTCACAACCAGCTTATAATTTATTCAGCCATTAAGGCCTATTATTCTACGCATTCATCTCTAATGACAGCCGCAGTCAGTCAACAAGAACAACATGTCTTCGATATCAGAAGTCAATTTACTGAATGCAAAACTTCTCTAGCGCATAGATAGTAGTTAATTACGAAGTTGGCACTGGCACGGAAACTAATTAGTGCTAATTATACAGTTCTATAAAGGACAGAACCTTCGTGACTTGATGAACCTTTTCAAGCTTTTTGTCTGGCAAAGAATAGGTTTCAAATTGGTGTCTTTCCTGGTTGTGGGAAAGTATCAATCAATATGCTGAAGGGTTTTGCCCGTAATGAGGGTGAATAGTACTTTTTATCTTTCATGACTGGGAAATCCTTACTTCCCTTCCTTACTACCATGTCCTTAATACCAGTTAAGGAACTGAATAACTAATACTTATGAATAAAAAGTGAGATTCTTGTTACGCTTCACGCTAAAATGGCTGACATCCATGCCAAACCTACCAATCTATTCAAGATTGGTATGAAGTTCATAGTTTGGCATGGAGACAAGTGGTATTTTGGAGACCGAGATAGGCAGGACTTTTATGATCTGGCGACGTAGTCCCGTCGAATAGATGTTGGGGACAAAATCTAGATGTTAAAATATTATATAAACATTTCGGTTTCTTTGAATGGGACAATTCGGCGGTCAATCCTTTGGGTTGTAAACAGGATCGCAAGTTTTAAGGCAAAAACCAAGAATCTCAAAGAATTTTAAAGTCGTAACTATTTTCAGTATTGACGTGATTTTTATATCCGTACCTTCGTTATTAATCAAATGTTGCACGTGTAACTAATTGGTATGACGTAAAACAAAAATTACAACCGGTTATTTTTTGTCTTGTTTGAACCTTTTATTTATTTTAAGCAACGATCATTAGGCAGTTTTTTTGCCGAAAATTAATGAAGTTCATGAAATTGTAACATCGTAGGTAGCTATTATTACTAATTGCTTTTATCTTTTAAGTCTAATAATCGTCTTAGCACAGATTACTTAACAGCTACTAAAAAAGTCTTAGCTGGACAAACAGATATACCTACCTAACTTCTCTTGTAACACATACACTGATTACAAAGATATATTGTAGTCTGTTTTTGTTGTTTCGAAATATTCGACTTATCAATAATGGTGCAATTCTTATTGAAGAATGGCTGTAGATATGTTAGATAGAATGATTTGTTCTGATTAAATTATTAGAAACATATTACATTTGACTATGTAGAATTTGATCAAGATGAAGGCAAGTGCGAGTTTGATTGTCATCCACGAAAAATTCTGACACAAGTTAAACCATACTCATTTCCTAATTAGGTACTTCGCTCAAGTAAAGTTATACCACACTAGCTTCTGCCAGCGGTTTCACCCGCATCCCGTGGGAACTACTCGGCGCACCCGGATAAAAAGTAGCCTATAGTCTTCCTCGATAAATGGGCTATCTAACACTGAAATAATTTTTCAAATGGGACCTGTAGTGCCTGTTATTAGCGTGTTCAAACAAACAAACTCTTCAGCTTTATAATATTAGTATAGATAATGCTTTAGATGATGCTATAGTAAGTATAGTTTATTTCTCTTGACGGTTGCAATCAACCGAGCGATATGCGTAGGTCGTACTAGTTTCCAGGATATCGTTGCAAAGGTGACCACGAACCGAGTGGGTGTTGGGACTGTCGGACCGAGCTGATTGGACCGCATTCATTACGGAAGGTTCTCGACCTCAACCTGATTGGTGGTTGTTTTGTTAATTGTTTTAAGGTTATTATAGGGGTGTATTCATAGATTGAATAGATACTAATTACATAGTACGATTTTGTTATTTGAATACAGAGGAGGTTTGTTGTTTTAATGTAATGTTCCACTTGCAGTCATTCAGGACTATTTTTCATGTTGGTTTAGAGAAAAAGGGACGTTTTTTTTTAAATTAACTGCTCCCAATTTTATTTCATTAATCAATATAGATTTTAAGAAACACCTAAGCTAGCTTATCTTCCTTTCTAAAATCAACAACGTCAAAATCTAGCCAAAACTTAAACGTGTACATCTAACTTTAACTACCTGAATATGATTCGATTCGATACACCAGGTACACTAGTGACGTAATCGATAGTCGTATTATGTCGATAACGATTATTTCAATATCGAATAGAAAATAGTAAGCGCACAAGTAGAGTATAATCCATTGATTACGTCCGCGTAACTCGAGCGAGACTGAAAGGAAGTGTGAAATTAGAAATACTGTGAACGAGTATTATGTAATGAACACGTAAATACTTATGAACTGAAAAATACATTGTATATTAAACAATATGCATTAATTGTATTTATTTTTATTTAACAATAATGCAAATATGTATAGTCGATATATATTTTTTAGGAAATAGTTTTAGTGTACGTAGTATATAACTCAGTTTCAGATTAAAAAAAAATCTAAATAATTTGTATCAAGAGAAAACAGCCTCAACTTGTTCATCATACTTGATCAGTTTTCAATTACAAATTAACAAGATTCAATCAATTTAAAATTAATTTCGATTATTATTTATTGCATCGACCGAGAGTTGACAAAATCGCAACAGTCTAGAAATCTATAGATTATAATTATTAATAAATTAATAATAATAAATAATGGATCCTTATCGGCACGCATCGGCAGGAGGTTTCTCTCTATGGAGCCCTGACCGCCGCCGCCGGTAGCTTGGACCATGTTCCCGATGCCGGTGGGAGACTATTTTTATATTTTTAAATGTTTTGTTTTTTTTTATATGTATTTATAAAATATTTAAAAATGTAATAATATGTGAAATAAATGAATGAAAAAAAATAAATAAATAAATTGTTGACTGTCCCAAAATATTTACATACATAGGTAATTGTAGGATGAGACAGCCATTAAGTTATTAACCATACTTGTGTTGGGGCTGACTCGCTACTTCCCCTATTTACTTTTATATTTGGAGACTAATAAACTATTATTATTTTGTTTAGTTAAGTAACATTTAATTTCAATAAATATTATGTAATACGAAATTCCCTTTGTAGGCACATGACAGATATGATTCATGTTGAAATCTAAGTAAAATAAAATGACAATACAAAAGATTGCTGAAGGTCGTTGACCTTGTGATCGTACAATATTATTCAATTGGCGAAATGAGATCAATCCTTGCTACCTCGTGACTTTGTATAACCTTAACTTTAAATTAACCTATGCGTTAGTTACATGAGTAGAAAATATTATGAACTCATGTGCTTGAGTTATACCACAGCTTTTAACTGCGGAAATCAATATTCTTTCTATCTCTGGATTTGCTTACTAGTGATAGAATTTTTACATTAGCTCCATACAAGTAATGTCAAATTCCTATCTCTGGTAAGCAAATCCAGAGTTAGATAGGTTATTGGGAACGGCCGTAAGTCAAGTTCAATGACAACATAAACCTCTTATTAAAACCACTGTTTCAGTATTTTTCATGTAAAGACATCACACATGAACCTACAACAATCTTGTCAAATTTCTTCAATAAATTTTCAATCTTATCACAATATTGGAAGGTTAGTGTTCGATTGGTAAAAATTTACAGATTCGGATAGGTTGACTTCTGTCATCTGTACCGTCGACAGCAAGTCTGTGTCCTCAAAATGTGATAAGGTTGAAAATCGATCGCAGAAATTTGACAGATTTGTGTACACTGACTTCCTGTCGACTGTACAAGCTGTAAACTAAATAGTTGTTTAAAGAAAAACGGACGTTAATATTGACGGTAAACTTGAGTTTTAGGCAGTTTTAGTAGTTACCAAACAATCGAAAAGGCCTACAAACACATTTATTATTAAAGGATTCCTTAGAACTGTCCTGTGTATATCAAAGGCAGTTAGTTTGTCGCGTGACATCGCCTGTCCTTTGGGACGACGAAGCTAAAAGCTACCGGGTTCCCTAGACAGTGAGCTTATTCTACAACTTCCTTGTTCCAGCTTAAACATGTACTTTTTACAAATGAAACAAAGGAAAATGGTCTAAATAAGCCAGTTGTTAGGGGAATTATATAAAATTACTTTTTTTCCGTATATGAAACTGTTTCGTTGACCCCTTTATTTCGGTCAGAATTATATTCTGAGAACTCGAGCTCGAATTAGTTATTTTATCGATTATTTTTTAGTTAATTTCAATTTAATTTATATTAAATTAAATTAGACTAGCTGAATATTTTTTATTGGTTCGCTCTTCATACTAATAAGTGGATGTTGTTTTTTCTGATATGTATAATGTTTTTGCAACTTCCTTGCATTTAATGCTGCCGGGTGTAATATCCTCTGTGATTAGCCTTATTTGACGATGCCCTCGAGGTTATTGACTTTCAAACTTGATAATTTTGAATCTATAGGTACAGACAACAGCACATCAAGTTACCACAACCTGTCAAATTTCTGCAACAGATTTTCAACCTTATCGCAATGGTGGTAGTAACCTACCACCATTGCGATAAGGTTGAAAATCTGTTGATGTTTGATTGACAAAATTTGACAGATTCGTTGATGTTGACCTGCTGTTGTCTGTACAAATAACATAGACATTTCCACTCAAACCCTGGCCAATTTCGAGTAAACAACGTCTCACGGTCCTAAGGCAATTGAGTCCATGACAAATCTATCATAAGGCCAGCTAAAGTTAAAATCATTCAGTACAGACGACAGCACGTCAACGTATACCAATCTGTCAAATTTTAACGATCAAACATTAACCTACCCGCATTGCGATAAGGTTGAAAATCTATTGCAGAAATTTGACAGATTGTGGTAACTTGATGTGCTGTCGTCTGTACCTTAATACTTAAGTATCGATAGTAAACCGGTTTATAAATCGAATACACAATTACTTATACAGATCAAGGCTATGTTTTTGTGTCAATCACATCACTATTAAGTCAGTGGGATTAGTGTAGTGATATGTTATCTTAATTAAACGAAAAGTAGTAAAGAAACAATTAATATGCGCGACAATTTTATTGTAACCTTTGAGCAATTTTAAGTGATTAGATAATTAAAGATGAATAAAAGAAATAGATAAACAAATAAAAAATAATATCAGTAATTTTCAATTATAAAATTGATTGACAATACACTCAATTAATTAAACGTCTAAATGTGAACGAAAGAATCCAAACATCAATATGTTCAAGTTTTCATCAAACTCGAGGGCGGCTTGGTACTTATTTCCGAGCATTATAAAGCGCATTTCTGCACAGCGTCTCGCGCGATGTTCCGATCACAATAAAGTTTAGCAAAACTACACGCTCGAACATTCTTAATAAAGACTATCCTACTAGTACAGTCGACGGCACATCAAGTTACCACAATCTGACAAACTGCAATCGATTTTCAACCTTAGCACAATAGTGGGAAGGTTAATATTCGATTGCAGAAATTTGACGAATTCGTATACGTTGACCTGCTGTCGTCTGTAATAATCTCTACTAATATTATAAAGCTAAAGAGTTTGTTTGTTTGAACGCCCTAATCTCAGGAACGGTGGATTTGAAAAAATCTTTCAGTGTTAGATAGCTCATTTGTCGAGAGCTACTTTTTAACCGGGTGCGCGGGTAGTACTATAAAACCACCAAATCTATTAAACCATTGACGTAGTCTGATAAGCATCACGTATTAAAACACCGATCAATGTTTTAATTGGTTAATCGATACTACTTTGTTAATATGATAACATGATTTAAAACTCGTTAATTATATACTTCATATTCAAATTTTTCGATTTATTCAACTTTTACGATAAATTAATGACGTAACTTCCGCGGTAGTAAAGTCATGGCCGGTTTTTGGATTGAGAACCCACGATAAGTAAATAATAAAAGAGTTAACGTTACAAATTAAATGTTATCAACGTTTTTATATTGACAACTAGCCGTTTTCCCGCGGTTTCACTCGCACCCCGTGGGAATTATTGCCCGTACCCGGATAAAATATAGCCTATGTCACTCGTGGATAATGTAGCTTTCGAATGGTGAAAGAATTTTTAAAATCGGTCCAGTAGATTTTGAGCCTATTCATTACAACCAAACAAACAAAGTTTTCCTCTTTATAATATTAGTATAGATAGATCATTGCCAGATAAAAAAAATTAAATTAACTTTGGAAGAAATTATTTCAAGTGTTCTATTTTCAAACAATGTGTGTTCTTATCTGAAAATGATAGCAACGTTTTTTATGTTTTTTTGTTTTCTTTTATTCGAAATTCAAATATCGTTGATATTCCTTATTTTCCGATCCAAGCAGGCTTTTAATAAATTAGATAGAGTTACCTACATAAATAAAGAACCTAGTGTTTTGATTATATTTGTAACGCGCTATACACACCCAGTGACAACTTTTAAATACATATAATTATATATATACTAATATTATAAAGAGGTAAAATTATTTGTAAGTTTGTTTGTAGGGGGTAATCTCTAGAAGTAATGAACCGATTTTAAAAATTCTTTCATCATTCGCATTTTAATCGGATCGGAATTTTATCCGGGTACGGGCAGTATACTAATGTATAAACGAAATAGGGTAAGAAAACGGCTAGTATAATATGTACAAACAAAATAGGGTAAGATAAGGTATTAATATGATAGATAAGTAAATAAACTAATAGTGCCTCCGAATCTTTTGTGCAGTTGACAGCTATCAGTTTTCAAAGGACGACTGACTTATTTGTACTGACTAGCAACATCTCTCAACTTGCACCAAAAAATGGTCAGACCATACAATAAATTCAGGTCCATAATATTGCGAGGAAACTCGTAAAGAAAATGGCACCTGACGTAGTAGCGAGCAAAAACATCAAATATGCAACCATTTGTTTGGACGATTCAGAGGAAGTGACGTTATTTGGCTGCAATCTAAAGAAATCGTGTCATAGGAATGTGGCCGTGATTTTCGCGTTATTATCGTAAAATCAACAACATGTAAATGAGTATTATTTGTACATTATTTTGCACTTATGTTATAGTTATCAGCTGTGACATTAAAGTGCAAAGTACATAATAATGTACCTATTATATTTATGACATAATTGGCTTATGGATTGCGGTGTGAAGGTCAATTGGTGATCTGGGAGGCTAAGGTTTTGATTCCCAGTAAACCAGGACACTTCTGCACCGTAAGAAATCCTTAGCAGCATAGAATCGAATTATAGCAATTTTGGTGATGTAGACAGTACAAATTTTACTAATCGGACATTAACCTGTGATAAGGTTGAAAATCTTTAGATTGAGATCCGTGTAGGGTACATTTGTCCCTAGTCCTTTAATTAAATAATGTACTGTGATATTACTTTAAGTATTAAGTGGGTGAAATGAATAACTCGTAAACCTATTTACGACAATATTATCTGTTGAATCATGAAAGATCTGAATCAGAAACTAAATATTTATGACAAATAATAGTTTATTTAATGACTACTTACGTAGTTTTCCTCGAAATAGGGAAATTACAAACTGATAAGTTGATAAAGCTGGGTCCTTTTACAATAAAATAATTCCAAATTACTTCAAATATTTGTACTGAAATGCTGGAAAATAATAATATTTGCCTACTAGAATATTAAGTAAATCCCGAAATTTCCATATTACTAAACGTCNGATCAATGTTTTAATTGGTTAATCGATACTACTTTGTTAATATGATAACATGATTTAAAACTCGTTAATTATATACTTCATATTCAAATTTTTCGATTTATTCAACTTTTACGATAAATTAATGACGTAACTTCCGCGGTAGTAAAGTCATGGCCGGTTTTTGGATTGAGAACCCACGATAAGTAAATAATAAAAGAGTTAACGTTACAAATTAAATGTTATCAACGTTTTTATATTGACAACTAGCCGTTTTCCCGCGGTTTCACTCGCACCCCGTGGGAATTATTGCCCGTACCCGGATAAAATATAGCCTATGTCACTCGTGGATAATGTAGCTTTCGAATGGTGAAAGAATTTTTAAAATCGGTCCAGTAGATTTTGAGCCTATTCATTACAACCAAACAAACAAAGTTTTCCTCTTTATAATATTAGTATAGATAGATCATTGCCAGATAAAAAAAATTAAATTAACTTTGGAAGAAATTATTTCAAGTGTTCTATTTTCAAACAATGTGTGTTCTTATCTGAAAATGATAGCAACGTTTTTTATGTTTTTTTGTTTTCTTTTATTCGAAATTCAAATATCGTTGATATTCCTTATTTTCCGATCCAAGCAGGCTTTTAATAAATTAGATAGAGTTACCTACATAAATAAAGAACCTAGTGTTTTGATTATATTTGTAACGCGCTATACACACCCAGTGACAACTTTTAAATACATATAATTATATATATACTAATATTATAAAGAGGTAAAATTATTTGTAAGTTTGTTTGTAGGGGGTAATCTCTAGAAGTAATGAACCGATTTTAAAAATTCTTTCATCATTCGCATTTTAATCGGATCGGAATTTTATCCGGGTACGGGCAGTATACTAATGTATAAACGAAATAGGGTAAGAAAACGGCTAGTATAATATGTACAAACAAAATAGGGTAAGATAAGGTATTAATATGATAGATAAGTAAATAAACTAATAGTGCCTCCGAATCTTTTGTGCAGTTGACAGCTATCAGTTTTCAAAGGACGACTGACTTATTTGTACTGACTGACAACATCTCTCAACTTGCACCAAAAAATGGTCAGACCATACAATAAATTCAGGTCCATAATATTGCGAGGAAACTCGTAAAGAAAATGGCACCTGACGTAGTAGCGAGCAAAAACATCAAATATGCAACCATTTGTTTGGACGATTCAGAGGAAGTGACGTTATTTGGCTGCAATCTAAAGAAATCGTGTCATAGGAATGTGGCCGTGATTTTCGCGTTATTATCGTAAAATCAACAACATGTAAATGAGTATTATTTGTACATTATTTTGCACTTATGTTATAGTTATCAGCTGTGACATTAAAGTGCAAAGTACATAATAATGTACCTATTATATTTATGACATAATTGGCTTATGGATTGCGGTGTGAAGGTCAATTGGTGATCTGGGAGGCTAAGGTTTTGATTCCCAGTAAACCAGGACACTTCTGCACCGTAAGAAATCCTTAGCAGCATAGAATCGAATTATAGCAATTTTGGTGATGTAGACAGTACAAATTTTACTAATCGGACATTAACCTGTGATAAGGTTGAAAATCTTTAGATTGAGATCCGTGTAGGGTACATTTGTCCCTAGTCCTTTAATTAAATAATGTACTGTGATATTACTTTAAGTATTAAGTGGGTGAAATGAATAACTCGTAAACCTATTTACGACAATATTATCTGTTGAATCATGAAAGATCTGAATCAGAAACTAAATATTTATGACAAATAATAGTTTATTTAATGACTACTTACGTAGTTTTCCTCGAAATAGGGAAATTACAAACTGATAAGTTGATAAAGCTGGGTCCTTTTACAATAAAATAATTCCAAATTACTTCAAATATTTGTACTGAAATGCTGGAAAATAATAATATTTGCCTACTAGAATATTAAGTAAATCCCGAAATTTCCATATTACTAAACGTCGAATTAAATAAACTTAATTTTCATAACAAGATTATGACATTATACCAATTAAATCCAAAAGTAATTAATACCCAGCAAATATTAACTGTTCAATTTATTAAGTAATTTGTGTAAATTATAATAGCTAATGAATTTCACCTGAACCCGGCTTGATATCGACCGTAATTATTAATTACTGGTCACAATAAACTGTCTTTGATCGTAACAAGTATTTCCTTGAACGGGAATTATAATTAAATCAGGCAATGAAACGGTCCTAGTAACAATTTCAATACAAAATAAAATTAATTTGACTGTCAATAGGGATTAAAAGATCAAACTTTTTTCTGGAAACAGGGAACAGGAGAGGAACTCAGACTCGCGCACAAGACAAGGGTTACACTATCAGTTTGGCGTCACGAAAAACACGGTATATTTTGGACCATCAGTCCGTCAATCAACCGGTTACACGATCATTCTCCCATCATTCTGACCAGAATGGTGGAATGGAATGACGCCAGACTGATCGTATAACCTTTGTCTAACTAAGGTTTCGTACAAAATATCAGTTTGTTGTATGGGAGCTCCCTAAAACTTTCTTATCTTATTATAATTTTACGGAAATACATGAACTGTGGAAATGTAAGCTAGCTCTCATGGTTCACGAGATACCTGGAATTAGTCGGGACACTTGGTAAAGTCTTAGTAATAGGGTCCCGTTTTACCCTTTGGGTACGGAAACTTAAAAAAGAAGGACAAAGAAAAACAAATGAAGTCTGTTTACTTCAGTCAGGTATCACAAACCTTGGGGTTATTGATGTTTATTCATCAGGCACAACACCGCATCCGCGATACCATAACCGAATTTAAAATTCAAGACGAACTGAGAATACCTTATGAAATATTGTCGTTGACTATTGAATGAAGCAACAGATGATTAAGTTTGATTGTAGAACTAAGGTATGAAAACCTTTGATGTACAGATAGACTCCCACACGGTTATCGGATAAATCTGAGATAATAAAGAAGGGCGGATACTATGAAGGTTTAGTTAGATATTCATGGATTTATTGAGACTTTACCTATATTCATATAATTTGTTGTGGCAAATACAAATAGTAAAATAATTGTTACTTCTAGGCAATTACATAGCTGCTGGCTTGACGTTCTTTACGATCAAAAGTTATTGCAATTTTTAAAAGAATTCCTGCTAAGCTCTCATTTCCGCGTTTATGTGGCGCAATAAATGTCTCTTCTTATTGTAAGAATGGGCATACCTGTTAGGTTGAATAGCAGAACCAAAATATACAGAAGTTTCTACCAAGTGCATAAGCAATAGGTTTTATAGTAAACATAGTTGCAGCTTGCAACGTAACGTAATTTACATGTAAAAAAACAAATGCATGGCGACATTTTTCAAGCTACATGTACGCATTTTCTTTGTGGAAAATATCAATAAGGGTTGGAGCACTTAAGTAAATGTCAAATATAAATCTATATCAAATATTTGCTCAGGTTGCCAAGTATCTGTCTATCCTATATATTTGCAGTCTATTTAGTCATTATCTGTATCTACCTAACGAGTAATCTCATATCGAAATATGTCAATGACTCATAGCTTTATTAGCGTTGTTTATCTAATACGGAACCATGGAGAAATAAACGATATTGTATACAACTGTAGTAAGGTTATTAATTTATTATATTTCCTAGACGTTAGGTTAGTTAATTCCTTTATTTTAGAAACTAGAAGGTAAATCGAGAGGATAAATATGTAGATTCCCATTACTAAAGAGAAACGCTCTAAAAATAGGTTTACGACCATACCAAAGGACATTCGGCGAACCTATATTCATCATTATATAGTTCGCTGAAAGTACAGTAACTTTCACTGAAAAAATTATAATGCCAAAAAAATATAAGAAAGAAAAATTATTTACTTGGACTCCGAGATTTGAACGGGTCCTGGGGAACTGGTATAATGGTGCTTCACGCATCATTATAAACAGTGACGTATAAGCTTCTCCAAGGTTTCATCTATCTGCCCGATAAGTTTCGTCAAAATAAGACGGCCAGTCGTCTTTAGAGGTCATCTAGTAAATAAATATTTTGAAATCTCCGATCAAATGAATGCTATCGTTTGAAGACATGGTCCATTGTCACAATGGCGTTTTATAACAGCAATAGGTACTTGTTTAACAGCACATAATGATAAACAGTCACTTAGATAAGCCGCACTGTTGATTATAATCAGACGGTTGACATTAGCGCTCGAATGACGATATCGAATATGGATTAGAAATTGCAACACTTTTCATAACAAATGGGAGTAAATTGCATTCAAATAGAAGTATATAAATAGAAACAGAGGAAGTTAAATAAAAGCTTGTACAGACAATCGTTAGTGAGGATGAAGTATAGTTTGATGGTTCCAGCTAATTTTGAGCATCATCACAGTCATTATTCATCACAGATGATGGCAGATGGTAGGTTGGATATAAGCTACCCATGACATATTGATGACGTGTGATATATTGGCCAATTCTTATTTATTACCTGCAGCGATTAGCAGATCGTCATTTGTTACAAAGCCATTTTCTCTAAACCAATTCTAGTGACAAGGACATCATTCATTACTCTGAAATCATACATATAATCAGAGATGTAATATATATATATATCTTTTCAGTCAAAAGAAGATGAATGTAAAAATACTGGTTCTTGGTTATTAGGATGCAAGTTGCACAAATGGAGATCAACCCCCTTAATAGCAGCCCTACACAAAGCAATAAAGAATAAACTGGTTTAACGGTTAAGTATTTATAAGGTCGACTCCATAATATATTCTGCACACGAAAACCATTAAAGCGTTATACTTTATCTCACTAATGGTGGAAATACGTTAGTTTGTGTCATGAAAGTTTGTTGCTGTTTAACCTGGTACTAAATAAAATTATTGAAACATAGCACTCAGATTTCTAATATAAAACGATTACTTACTGACGTAGGTATATCTCGAAAACATGCAAATACACGCCTTGAGAAGCGGGAAAAGGCACGGGGTAAAATTAGCCCTTATCCTACCTAATCTTAATTTCGCCTGCCAATTCCTCTGCATCCCGAGGTAACTATGAATTGCACATGGATAAGAAGCTGCCTATCTCCAACTCCGAGGTAACATACATTCTCTCCATCATACGTCATCTGAACGGGAAAGCATCACATGACACATACCAACGGACTATCGCCAATATAATTTTAAGTTATATAAAGATACGAAAAACTTCTCAAGAATAACATTTTATAACAAACACGTACCTTTTACAAAGACATCAACGATTCACGTATAAGGCCAAGATTTATAATGTAAAGATATACTTACATATAAGCAAATGCTATCTAATTATCCTCAATATAACCTTAATAAGTAGTGACTAGCGATTACACAGAGTGCTAGATAGTCACACGACCTGAAAGTGAATCGATGTGTAATGCCCTTATCCGTCTTTGTTATATGCTCATTTATCAGACAAGGCTTTGTGTTTACTGAATAATAAATATTATATGGATTTATTGAAGGACCTAGATGCCGTATTAGAAAATAATTATTAAATTGGAATTGGGGTGTTCTCAGGTTAATTGGTATTTAATTAATTAAACTGAAGACCGCGTTCAAATTAAGGGCATCTTCCGTAAGTTTTTAGTACAGACAGCACATCAAGTTACCACAATCTGTCAAATTTCTGCAATCGATTTTCAACCGTATCGCAATGGGGGTAAGTTAATGTTTGATTGGTAAAATCTGACAGATTCGTATACGTTGACCTGCTGTTGTCTGTACATCACTAATATCATAACATTATGTACATTAGCTGCCTAGCCTTTTCTTAGCTTATTAACTACGTCAACTACCTACACGACTATACCTACATATACTACGTACTTTATGTTCGGAACAGCTGAGTACCAGTTTTTTTATATATTCGCCACACAAATGTTTCTCAAGGAAGTATAATTGATTTTACAGATTAGTTTTATCAATATGAACAATCTGAACCAAAAAACCATTCAGTTAAATATTAAAGAAAAAAATTAATTAGTATACTTAATTTATCCAAATCCTAGAACATTACTTAAGTCACTGTTAAGTTTCATACTTATCTCAATTCTGACAATTTTTCAGCACAATGTAAAACAAAAGGATCAAAATGAAGTCCTTCATCAAACTTAGTTAAACTGTTGGCGATCCCTGCCGTACATTACTTATTGTCGTGCCGTCCGTACGTTCACCGTGATCGTAATGTCAAACAGACGTGTTTCCGCTTCCTTATTTGGTGTATGGATAGACAAACAAACATATACATATAAAACACATATATACCTACTTAAACTTTTGTCTATATGTTGTTTGAACTAAAGTTGAGACATGGGACACGATATAACGGCTAAATTAGGTTAATATATTATGTGTGATGTTTTAACTCGTCACAGATTTTGTTTGTATATGATAAAGAGGTACAATTTCATTTAATCAACAGATTATAAAAACACCAAAGAAATAGGACTTTGATTTTAAACATTATTCGCATCGCAAACTCTTTATACAGCTTTATACCGATAGATAGGTACGTACGTATGTACATAATATTTACTTTCATGTATTGACAAGAAACACGGATCGTTAAGGTATTTGTATCTGCGATAAATGCGTATAAATTAGAGAAAAAAATGTCCTCGATTGATAAAATGGTATTTATTTGATAAAAAATATAATATCTACCTACCGACTGTGTGCAATAAAATAGTGAAAGTCAGTTTCTATAAAGTTTTTTATTGGGGTACCTATTTATTTCTGTCCATTTAAGCAATTAAGTTTTCTCAGCATATTTCTTAATACAGATCTGTGTACATGCTAAAGTATTACTCTTAACTAGGTATTTATTTATTCAAACCTCAATTAAGTAATGTTCCTAAACACAGAAGCATCATCTGCCTAGTCTTTGAACCGACTAGGTATAGCGGAGTCGGCGTCCAGTCTAACAGGATGCAGCTGATTACCAAGTGTTTTACATGAAGCGACTACCTATCTGACCTCCTCAACGCAGTTTCTTGGACAACTTCCTTAAACAGAAGATGGAAATAAAATGCTTTCGTCCTTTAGTTTGGCAAACTTGAGTACTTAAGTATATCTTAAACCGAATAAAGTAAGTGATATTCGAAGAAAACACTTCATTTTCTTGAAAGTACATGCTAACATTTATTTTTGTAACACAATGAGGATACTTTATGATTAGTAAGTACTTCACAGTTAATCACAATATGACTCATGCAACACCCGATGCAAGTCTAAGTAGCGACTACAAAGCATGCACTCCAAAAAGGACCACGCATGCAATTTGTGGTCCTAAGTTATGCTGCATAAAGCTTAGAATCCTATCACACGTAATTTTGTTATGAAATGCGCATGAGACGGTACGTATGAATCAGGTATAGGTTATTTTTAACGGAAACAATACATTTTTTTGTGTTTGGAGCGCAATGATAACACGGCTTTCAGACCTAGCTACTAGGGAAGAACTCAGAATGTCCTAACTTCAAAATACTCTAAACGTTACTTTTTAAGTCTCACTTAATTCTTCTGTCCCAGCAATTTACATAAGTGCGACACAGAGTACGTGACATTTATTTATTTACTAGCTTCTGCCAGCGGTTTCACCCGCTCTCCCGTGGGAGTTCCTGCGCGCACCCGGATAAAAAGTAGCCTATAGCCTTCCTCGATAAATGGCCTATCTAACACTGAAAGAATTTTTCAAATCGGACCAGTAGTTCCTTAGATTAGCGCGTTCAAACAAACAAACAAACTTAATAATATTATATTAATACTAGCTTCCGCCAGCGGTTTCACCCGCTTTCCCGTAGGAACTACTGCGCGCACCCGAATAAAAAGTAGCCTATAACCTTCCTCGATATATGGGCTATCTAACACTGAAAGAATTTTTCAAATCGGACCAGTACTTCCTGAGACTAGCGCGTTCAAACAAACAAACAAACAAACAAACTCTTCAGCTTTATAATATTAGTATAGATAGATTTATAATCTCACATGTTTGAGTTGCCAAAATTGAGCACGTAGCAGTTGAGTATTTTTTTAAATATTTGATTTAAAAAAAAGCGTCACCATCAAAGTAAAGCCATAGCATAGTTTAACCTGGTGCGGGAAATAGTTCAGCTAGTAACAGTTTGGAAGGAAAACAACCAGCCATGTAACCAAACGTGCCAAACTGCCGATTACGGCATAACAGCCGTGATATAACCTTACCGTTGGCTGTAGCGGTGTTTTCAGAAAGCCTTTGTTCAGTTACTATTATGTAGTTATTGTTTGACTGAAACCGTCGCCATACTATGTAATATTTAGTATGTATTTTTCAGGAAAGATTGAATTTGTATAAATGTAAAGAACGATTTTCTAAAACAATCAAGTAACTCGATAATTGAATCGCAAATCTATAGTCAAGTATCTGCATGCGATGTCACTAAAATATTTTATTCAAGTAGATCCTGAGATAATGCAACAATATTGAACTAAATGAACTTTCAGCTTTATAATTATTTAGTATAAACTTTACACTAGGTACGTACACTTAGTGTGCAGCAATATATTAATAAATAGAGCGAAAACGGTATAATTTAATTAAAGTGTAAAGTCCTTTCCAAATGAAGACGAATGTTATTGGATTACAAGGCCTCAAATTAATTTTAATTACTGCGTTTTAAATGTAATCTACTGTAGACCTTAAGACTGAAAACGTTTTAGAATATTCTGGAAATGTATTAAATTGTCGGTTTTATCTTTCACTACATGAAGGTTCAGAATTTCATGGCAAAACTACAAAACTGAAAAAAATGGTTGCTACATAGACAGAGAGCCTGGGAAAGGACATAGTCTAAGTAAGTAATTATTTTCCGGATACAGGAAATAGTTCATTTGGGACTCAGGTGGAACCGTGGGAAACAACTAGTATTTATATAAAGTGACGTACTTTTTAATCTAATAACACCCACACTCCGATTTGATTGCTAGCCAACCTTGTAAAAAGGCAAAACAAATACTGTCGTAGAAAATTGATTTACGACCTACCCCTTTATTTCCCAAAGGAAGCGTACTAAATTAGAATTTCGATTTATACTGAAAATAGTCGCACACCCACTCTATCTGTCAGTAACTTGCAAATAACATTTCAGGTTCAATCATCACGTATTCTTTCTATTTTCCGATTTCCAAAAATAGATCAGATTTCCTAATCCTATTTTTGTTGCCGAAGCAATTTTTTTTTATAATGAAGTGATATGACGTATTTTCAGAACTTATTCAACGACGAATAATGCTCACTTAGGTCCAAGTTTATTAACGCTCAATCCTTATCTGTGTGAGAGCAGAAGTGTGCCCACGACAAAAAAAGGCTGATGATGATGAGGTTCAAGTTCACCGACAACATGAACCCGTATTTCTTAAAATTTCTTAGAAAATTGAACGTGAAAATTCATAGATAACAGTTGTTTGAAGAAAATTTACATTAATGTTGTCGGTGAACTTGGGCAACAAATGTAAGTATATTCTAAAATTAGAACTAAATAAAAAGCGAGGGCACATAGGCCAATGTTACGCAAATGACTGTCACTATGACTTATTTTAGTATCTACTAAAAATAACTTGTTGTTAATTTGTACAGCCGTTTAACAATTATTAGGTAGCCCACAAACGGTGAACGGCACCGGACCGGACCGCAGCGAATCGTTGGGATACGCGTGCGGTGTTTAGTTCCGATTCCGAAATAGACTTTACTTTCAACTATTCACACAGTTTAAATTGGAAGTGAATCGTAGTTTAAATATTGACTTACTGCGGGTTTCTATACTCCATCTATCCACAGTTTTGAGATAAGAGATTGATTCCAAAATCAGTCTCTAATCGAAGATCAAAGCATAGATAGGTTATATAAATCCACCATTAAATGTAATTGTACGAAATGTATTTCTTATTTAATTTTGCCGATTGACAATGGACAATGCCAGTCTTCACGGTTGGACCAACAGACTTGAAATAATTAAATCTTTTACTGAAAAGATTACTCATTTTTACAATTATTTGCTCTTATTTTTTTAATGAACTCTTCGTTTAAATTACTCATTGAAGGAAAATTCATGTTGAAGGACGGTATTGAAGAGGCCGTTACTCGATTTACCCTCCTTAAAACAAATTCGCAATTTTCCTGATGACGGAAATAAATCAAAATAAATAATAAAACGCTTTGACAAGACAATAATGATGATCAAGTCTTCGCGTCCATTTTGTAAATACCTTATTATTTTTCCTTTGTCGATATTAATTCAACATCGCTTCAATCGTGTCCTTAAAACTTCCTCAAGCCCCATCAATCACATTTCGCTTTGTTTCTCCTCATTATACCTCTTATTTTACTTTTACAATATTCTTTCATGTTTCTTATAATATGGATGAAGAGCTCGTGGCTAAGTCAAAGCCACGACCGATCCATCATAAGGTTAAGCAACGCTTGTCGCGGTCGGTCCGTGCATGGGTGACCATCTTTTCATAACGAGTTCTTTCGCGTTTCGAAAAGCACAATAAACTGGTGGGTCCCCTCTGTCATTTGACCAGCTTTGCGAATTTTCAATCGTTACAGGTAGTCAGAAGCCACCAAGTCTGACAACCGCTCTTACCAATGGGTATAGGGTTGCCCGGGTAACTGGGTTGTGGAGGTCAGANCTATTGCTGTACTGCTTCCATGTAATCAATGAATCATCATAATGACACGCGGACAACATCGTATCGCTCGCTGCTATGTTACTATTTCAATAACATGTCTTATTACACTAGAACATTGCATTACATTAGAACGCGCGATGGTGTGCTATCGCATGGCGCTACATCATAACATCACGCGTGATGTTTGAAGTGATGGTGTAATGTAATATTACTCGGAGCGAAATGTAATGACATATCACATCACTTCGTAGTGCACTGTTTTGCACATGTCTAGCATACACATGTTTATTGATCAAACAATAGCAAAGAAACTTACCTTTTTCTGCCTCAAAACAACTTTGAACTATATAGCGACGCTATCAAATATTATAATTAAACACTTTTTGATGTATATCAATGTCGGAATAATTATTTAATTACGATTTTTTGTGAATCTAGCATGGAACCGCTATTTGATTCACAAGGAAATGACATTGACAGACAGGAGCTTCCTACTTTTGTTTTGACATGACAAAGATTCAATGTTGCAAAGTTATTGGGTTTGCGTATATTTTAATTTAGTAGGAAATACTGTGAGTATAAGTTGGTGCCTGGACTTATCGGATTGAGTCATGCATGGCACAGTATGGCACCCTCAACTTCCACATGACTCAGGTCCTCACCGGACACGATTGTTCCGGTGGTTCATCGTCCTTCCGTGTCCTAGGATACGACAGGCCCGTATAGGCGACGCGCGTTACTCTACGCGCTCCTTAGAGAGAGTCGGCCGAGGTTGCGGGATTGTTTGGTAGAATTACTGCGGGGTGCACATAAAGGGCTGCCGAAGGAACGGTGGGTTTAAGTCAGTAAACGTTTGACACTCCCTCACGCTGCACACATAGCGGCAGCGGGGCATCTGATGATTTCCCATCAAAGAAAAACCGCATAGATATAATTTTCAGCTTTCTTGGCTGCAGGAGCCGCGCCCCCTGAGATTCTGCAATTTAGGAAAACACATACTAGCTATTTATCAGCGGTTTCATCCGTGTCCCTGGGACACTTCTTCCCGTACCCGGATAAAATGTAGCGTATGCTACTTGGGGATGGTCTAGCTTCCCAAGAGTTTTTTTTTCAAGTCGGTTCAGTAGTTTCGGAGCCTTTTGGGGGTACAGACAAACAAAAAATATTTATTATATTAGTATATACTTACATAAGCGTAGGTATGTACATACACAGTCACAGAGTTCCTTATAATTACATACATCGCCTTGTGAGAGCGCAGCGCAGCAAATTACTATCAAACACAACAGTTATTTAAACTGTAAGACTGTTTTTAAATCGGTCCAGCAGTTATTGAGATAAGCGTGTTCAAACAAAGTACTGAGCTTTATAAAATTGGTTCAGATGCGAAAATTTAAGAATTTTATAAACAATTTTACCTCTTTATAATATAAGTATAGGTAAGTAACAATTTTATAAAGCTGAACAGTTTGTTTGTTTGAACACGCTAATCTCAGAAACTGCTACACCGATTTGAAAACTATTTCGGAGGAACTTAACATTACTGTAATTACTATTGAGTTATGATTGCAATTTCTAGAGGTGTAAGGGACAAACCAACATTGTCCTGCCCCAATCTCCAAACTCACCTGCCCGTGATGATCTGCTGCGTAACTTCCAACTATGGGCTTTGTGAAGGTTTCTAAAACCCACAAAGCGATTTCTGCCCGACCCGAGACCTCGTGCACAGCAGTCGGCTATGCGACAACTAGACCAACAAAGCAGTCTAGTTACCAATAAATCTTTCTGCAGCCAGATAGAGAATATAACAGTTAATTTCTTTACTAGCTTCCGTCAGCGGTTTCACCCGCATCCCGAGGGAACTACTTACTGTATCCGGATAGAAAGTAGTCTATATTTATTCTGTTATACACCTATTACTGCCAAGTTATATCAAAATTCGTCCAGCAGTTTTTGCGTGAAGGAGTAACAAATAAAAAAACAATCATTTTTTTTTTCTTATTCTATGTATATATTTATTGGGTATCGGGTTGCCCGGGTAACTGGGTTGTGGAGGTCAGACAGGCAATCGCTCCATGTAAAACGCTGGTTCTCAGCTGCATCCGGAAAAGGCTGGGCAGATGATATGTCTCTTTTAAGATGGTAAAGACTTGAGATAGTAAACAATGGCACCTGTTAACAATAACAGTATAAAGGCAATGGACTTTTGCCCTGTTAAAGTTTATAGTATTAACAAAGACTAAACTATTGTATTTATTTTATTTCGACACCTGTTATAACAAATATTGTAGTTCAGTTGCAGTTTCTTGAACAACATACGTATAAATAGGAATCTTTACACCATTTTTCTTATGCAATTTAATGCAACTGTAATTTATAAAATGGTATAAAACATATTTATTCCAATTTTGTTCCTTTGTTCCGCGACATTATTTTACTAATCAATTTTAATTTATTACGTTTAAACAGCTTAAAAATATCATCACGCACATGTGTGACAACTAACTACCATCAAGCTATAAAAATCACTAAAATCTTCTCACTGAAAATCACGTGTTTGATCATTCGTCTCATCAGAAATACTGTCAGATACATTCGCTCCAATTTTCGTCAAAAGAAGCAAAAGACACCTCCTGACATTTCATAAATCTCCTGGTACTTCTATTCGGTACTTCAATATCGTTATCAGCCAGTTATAAGTTGAAACAATGCTGTGATGTAAGGTTCGGCGAAGTGGGGAAGGGGGGAAGGTAACAATCAACTGGTGGACATAACAATATACAATGAGTTGTGCCATAACGGCTACTGTTAAAACGTATGCATAATTGTAATTACTGCTACTCGTGTGTGATAACTGAAACGGTTATTTACTGAGCTGGTCAATTGAGCATGGCCAGGTGTTATGGGCGTTCGTGATATATTAAGGGCTGTCCCCCAGTATTCAATCGATGTGTAGATTTGCTTACTGGACACAGGTTTTGATATAAGCCGCATAAATAATGTCCAATTACTATCTCTAGTGAGCAAAACCACAGATAGATTGAATATTGGGAAAAGTCATAAATCTAGTTCAATCAATCGCTTCATTAGTGTACTAGGTCCGTAACTAGGAATCATCATCTGCCTATCCTTTTCCCAATTATTTTGGGGTCGGCTTCCAGTCTAACCGGATGCAGCTGAGAAGCCAGAGTTTTACATGGAGCGACTGCCTGTCTGACCTCCACAACCCAGTTACCCGGGAAATCCTACACCTATTGGTATGATTGGTCTGTAACCAGGAATAACCTGTAAAAAGTTAATCTTAACACGTATTAATACTAAAGCTATTTCCTACGTGGATGATTTTATAATGCGCGGTGACCTACTTGTGTCTTTTGGAGCGCATGTGCCCTTTACATTACAAACTTAACTCCGTAGTCTGAATTAAACATGTCTAAATTCCCTTTGAAGCTTAATTAAAATTAATTCACGGTATATAATTATATGGATGTTATTTGAAACCTTAGAGAAAACATTTCCATTCAAAAAGGGTCGGAGTCCTAATTATTCGGCCGGCGAAAGCATTGAAATGTGAAAGCCAAGTTCGTGAATAAGTTTGATGGACGAGTAAAATTTTGGAGTTATTGAAAGTAAGGTAACGAAACCTTATACAGATGGATGTTTAAGTTATTGCTTAGAAGATTAAAACGACCGATAAAACAACACAGTGCAAATGCAGCTTTAAAGACGTTTTTTTTTTAAAAATACCAGACAGGAACAACTTATTTTTCCCAAATTACTGCGCATCATGAATTTAATTACGAAAGCAAAATCCTGAAGCACGACCAAATAAAACATGTCCATTCCTAACATAACACTCAATTGTTAAATACGGTACTTTTATTGTAAGTGCAAATAAACTGCTAAATATCAGTGTAATAACAGATGTCACCTTATTAAAACCAGCAGGTACAGTACAGACAGACCATCATGTTATCACAATCTGTCAAACTGCAATAGATTTTCAACCTTATCACATAAGTGGAAGGTTAATGTTCGATTGGTAAGACTTGACAGATTCGAGTGGGTTGAACTGCGGTCTGTGTATTAACTCCATGACGTAGGAAATAAGCTAATTGTAACATAAATATCTTTACTCCTGAAGGGGTCTTAAAGGTTAATTTTTTGGCACGCCTTCATAACAAACACTAAGTAGGTGCTAGTTGGAAAAACATACATTAATAATGTGGGATGAAAATTACGATTTAACGCGGAAACATTATCAGAATAGCTGACAATCGTAACGCCTAATTTTTATATTTATTCCCATTATAAATAAATTAAACTCCTAAGGTTGTTCACCGATAGCAAGTCCGTTTTTTTTAAAACAAATATTTACTTTCAAACTTGAACGCGAAAATTTTAGTAAAGAGTTGATTTAAGAAAACCGACGTTAATATTGTCACTGAACTTAGGCCTAAATTAACTTAATAATAAAATAAAGCCCTGTCTATTATCTTGCTGCACTGCAAACCCAAGATTCTTTGTCATTTGATAAAAAATCTTTTGTCAAATGACAAATGGTATGGAGACAGTGAAACCTGAGGGAATTGATAATATTTTATTCTGGAATATTTGGGATACGTAAAAAACCATAAAAAATAAATGATACGAGTAATTATTTAAACAATCTGTTCTGCTTATTTATCCAGACTCACTCCAGATTTCGCTTTCCAATTAAAAATCCAATTGAAAATATAGTATAAGTATAACGAAGCAGAATCGTCGTTGTCAAGCCATATTGCGTGTCATTCTGCACTTAAAAATGTATGCATTCTAGAGGACAACTCGTGCGCATTGATTCGACATTCGACGTTTTACTGTTGCCGTGTAATGTAGTTTGCTATGAGCGTGATTTAGGTCAGCATTTAGCTTTATCACAACTGTAAACAACGCCGTGTTTACCTTAATAACTGTGACTTATCTACGTGTTAATCTTTGCCAGTTAGTTTATCGTTTTGGCAGATTTTATAGGCTGTTTGAAAGTAGGTGTGTTCTGGGTTTTTTGATTATGATAATAAACGGTGACGTATGTACCGATATGGGAACACTTGAGAATGTTTTTCAAAGTCAAAAAGTCAATTTTTTTTATTTCAAGTAGACCTATTACAGGTTCTTACGAAAAGTCAAGCTAGTTGCACGGTTCCAAGGAGTTGGTCTCATGGAGAAGAACCGGCAAGAAACTCCATGGACACTCTTTTAAAATAACTAGGTATCTTGAACAAAATAATTTCAATATAAAGTGAGGATCACGTAGGTCAAAGAGTTGTCAGATGATACTCACATTTTACAAAAGGCGCTTTTAGGTTTTGATTTTATCATTCACACACATGTCCTTTTATATACGTTTTTTACTTTAGTTTGTATTATTTTAGTATTTAAGAGTAGTTTCACACACTAATATACATTTACACTAACATAACGTAGATGATTTTGTTTTTTAGTTGGTACCCTAAAAGCTCCAAAACTTATCCCCGAGTAACAAGGGCTATTATTTTATCCGGGTACGGGCAGTAGTTCCCACGGGACGCGGGTGAAACCGCGGGAAAACGGCTAGTCATAACAATATGAAATAATATAAAAGCAACGCAATTTTCTCAAATTATCTCCGATACTTGAAAACACGAGACACTTGTCCCCGATAATAAACCGCTTAAATACAAAACCACGCTACGAACACATGTATTCCTTGTGTAAATAATTATTTATATTAATAACGATAATAATTAAAGCCATCTGCGTTATCAGGAAAAGAAAGCACAACAATGTGCGTCAGTACTGATCTGAGGTACAGACGACAGCACATCAACCACAATCTGTCAAATTTCTGCAATAGATTTTCAACCTTATCACAATAGCGGTAGGTTAATGTTTGACTGGTAAAATGTGATATGTTTGGGTACCGTGACCTGCTGTTGTCTGTACCTAATCAGTTCAATAGACTTGGCTACTTGGGTAGCCTTCATGAAATTACGTCAATGCAAATTATATGCATTTTTTCAGTACAAGTGCGCAATTGAAGCCTTATCTATGTTAATTGTAAAGTTGTGTGATTAAAATTACTAGTCGATAGAATAAGTTAGTGGTGGACTGGGATTTTTATAGTTTTCTGCTTTTTAGGGTTCCGTGCCGAAAGGGTAAAACGGCACCCTATTACTAAGACTACGTTGCTGTCTGTCTGTCTCCGAGCTGTATCTCATAAGCCGTGATAGCTAGAAAGCCGAAATTTTCACAAATTATTTATTTCCCTTGCCGCTTTAACAACAAATATTATAAATTAAAAAATATATATATTCAGGGGGGTCCCCATACAATAAACGTGTGAAACCGCAAATTATAACTTTGCTATTCATATACTTGTATGAAAAACAAAGTTTTAATTTGCGGTTTATAAAAATGATTGTATTTTGGCTAGTTGTAGGTAATAGATACGTTCATTTTTCATAGATAATGCGGAAACGGTACGGAACCCTTCGTGCGCGAGTCCAACTCGCACTTGGCCGGTTTCTTTAGATCTCTTACGTTCAGTTTCACAAGTTCCAGATAAAGTTTTAAATTGTTTTCTGGCAGATAGTGCCTTAGAAATGTTTTTTAACCGACTTCCCAAAAAGGAAGAGGTTCTCAATTCGACCGTATCTTTTTTATTTCAATTTTAATTACTTTTCTATGGCATAAAATGTCACAGCTAGAATAAGAATATCTATAATAAAACCAGCCTACACGGCCTACAGACATAATAAATCTGGAATTTATTCAAGACGTCAAAGGTTTCTTATCTAAAACCTTATTTTTGGATGTAAGTGGCATAAAAGATAACGAGTTAAAAACTGTTGCATAAATCTATACTAAGCTGAAGAGTTTGTTTGTTTGAACGCGCTAATCTCAGGAAGTACTGGTCCGATTTGAAAAATTCTTTCAGTGTTAGATAGCCCATTTATCGAGGAAGGTTATATTTTTATCCGGGTGCGTGCAGTAGTTCCCACGGGAGAGCGGGTGAAACCGCTGGCGGAAGCTAGTTAATCATGTTATTCTGGCCGAAAATAGTTACCGGTTGAACTTTAGCAAAAAAATATCGTACATATATAGAAAAACTAGCTGTTTCCGACAGATTCACTCGCGTTCCGTGGATACTACTTCCTGTAGCCGGATAAAATATCCGGGGATAGTGTTTCTTCGCAACAATGAAATAATATTTCAAATCGGTTCAATAGCTTCGGAGCCTTGATGGTACAAACAAAACAACAAACCCTCTTTATTATACATACGTATGTACCAGAATTAACGGTGATCACAACCTGGGATTTTTATAGTTTCCTATGAGTAGTGAATAAATTGCAATTGTTATGACAATACCCTATTTCATAGAATGTGTAATAGTGTGACTTGTGACTATTGACTGTGTGATGTATCACTCATCAATTATTATGACTCACATAGGAACTGGCTGAATAAAATGAAACTATGAAATTGATATGGTGTTATACACTCTCTCATCACGTCTCACTCATGTAAAGCATGAAACGAGTGTCAAACAAGACACAGACCTACCTTATGATCAAATTGATTGAATTTAGATGTCTACAGGTTTTCGATAAAAATATGTGTAACAAGACACATTTCTATCAGTAATAATTAGAAGGGAAGATAGTTATTTTATGATAAAATTTATTTGACAGCTCATTGAAAATCCGAGAAGGAAAACATTTCACAACTGAATTAAAAAGTGACTTAAGAACAAAAAGTACGCGAGTTTCAATACAAAGAGAATTTCATGATTTGACTTATCGCAAACGATAAGAGCCCTAACCTGATTCTGTCGTCAAATCTTTTCAAAAAGCGAACACAAAGGTCACTCACCTCTGAAGTCTCAGTATACTCCTCTCCATGTTCGTCCTTATACGTGATGTTGATGTTGGCGACTGTGTACGTGTCACTGATGAACCGGTCGTCCGTAGGCCCGTACCGGACCGACTCCAGCTCGCTGCCGGGGGTGTGACAACCCACCAGGGCCACCACCCACCCCAGCGCAGCCAAATGAGACCACAATCCACGCATTTTCACCAAACTATAATAATGTTCCACCACACGTAGCTATGCTTACTCGACCCGTATAACACACTCGCCTAACGGTCGATATGTTTTTAAACATTGGCGAGCGAAACGATATCAGTCGTACACCAGCACTTGTACACGTCTCGGTAGATCCACGACCGTCTACGCTGTGACGTGAAATGAAAACTCGACAACACTATCAGCGCTGCTATCGGTTAACGAAAACAGACGCAATGGATTTAGTTAAGAACACGATAACGTTATCATTCGCGACTTGTTAGCACAACACTAGCTTCCTTTGGGAACTCTTTGGTGAGACTAAAGTTCTGACGATCTGTTGCGTTCCACTTTCAAACGTCGACTTTCTTTTAAGTTGGCAAAGGTCAGGATAGTTTCGGCCAGTTATGCCGCATTATCGTTCGTTAGCTGTTGTTGTGGAAGTCGACTGCTGCCCCATAACCGGCGAGGAACTTCACAGCATCAGGCAGCTGGAACAATGGAAACGTGACGTCAGGATCATAGTAAAATTGTAATTCGGCTTATGGTCACGTAGGCAGAATAGGCGGTGATTTCAATTACTTTGTTTTGTAGGCTACGCACACATGATAAGAAGCGATGCTATGTTCATCCGAGGCGTACGGAGAATGTACTTAGATCTAGACTCTAGAGTTTTCTTTATTACGAAACGTTGCTTGGTAATGACAATCATTGTTTTGTGGCATGTTTTGTTTATCCTTATCAAAAGCAACGAGCATCGATAATATTGTTGTTGTTTGATGTTTGAACACGATCACGCAGACAGGAATTATCTTTATCGCATTTTTATGGATTACTTTTGTCTTGAAATTGTTGCAAGAAACTCATGTCATTTATAATTTTATAATTAAACATAATTCGTTCTAGAAAAGCAGAGATAATTTAAATTAATAAATAAAGCCTAATAGGTATATGAAAAAATTAAGAATTAAGACTAAACAATGATAAATATAACAGGTCATATACGTAAGCACTCACTTAACTTCCACATTGATAAACTATCTTCCTTGTTTAAGTCAACAATAATGTCAATTGTTGATTAACGCCCAAAGGGGCGAAACATTTATAAATAGCCTTCTTTATAATTATCAAAACAAATGGTGACTGGTCTTATATACCGATTGCGGTTATATGACTCTTTTATTGTTATATCTTAAATGCGTTTAATTATGAACCCAAGCATTATTTTTTAACGTAAAAAATCTTAAATAAATATATAAGAACTGTAGCTGCCCTTATTATACCATAAATAACTTTTCTTTTTTAATTTCAGGTTCTTTATTCAAAATAATAACAAACAATGCGCTGGCTTCTCACGTTCTTAATTCAAAATAATTTTTATGACATTCAAAAACTTTTTTGTTCTCGACCTTCTCAATAATAATTTTCAACAAACCGTTGAAGATAAGTGGGTCAAAAGGACATTTTATTTATTCGTTAAACTTGTAAAACAACTTCTAATATAAAATCCCGTATTGATAGATAGCATCGTAGACGATAGTCAATAGGTATGTAGAGATATTTATTTTATTTATTAGGTCATTGACATCGTGACCACAACGCAACGTAAAAAGTATTGACAAGAAATGAATCATGGAAGATAGTATTGTTTTTCATTGTTATTGTAATAAAAGAAGGGATGCATGCTGACATGCAAAACTGTTCGTATAAATAAATAACAGAACATCCTGGCGGTTGAAGGTAAATATCATTGACCGGACCTGGTTAGCCTTGATCTCAGAAATTGTAAACTTTTTCGTACATATCGTCGTGGTTATAAGCGAGTTATTTGTTTTTAAGTACAGACGACAGCAGGTCAACGTATTCCAATCTGTCAAATTTTACCAATCAAATAATAACCTACCACCATTGCGATTGAAAATCTATTGCAGAAATTTGACAGAACTTGTGGGAACTTGATGTGCTGTCGTGTGTACAGTCTACGCTTCATTCAAAAGATTGCTTAAAATGGAAGTAGGTAGAATATTAATTCTAGAACGATAAATTATCGAAATGCAAAAAATATTCTTATCATTTCCTGCAGATATTAATGATATTAGTCCTATAAATAAATGTCTAGGCTATGTAGAACAATATTCAGGTCAATAACATTTCTAATAAGGAATAGTGGAATCATTCTTGAACTTCGAGCCAAGTTCAATGCTACTTCCATGGCGAAGTATGTCTGTAAGGGTGGTACTACACTTATCAAATATCTTGGTCAATTTTTTTCAACTTTCATGTTTTTTTTTATATAAACTTTATCACTGAAATGTATGTGTACGAATCTGTCATATTTTACCAATCAAACATTAACCTACCTACTATTGCGATAAGCTTGAAAATCTATTGAAGAAATTTGACAGATTGTGGTAGGTTGATGAGCTTGTAGTCTAAACAATTTGGCTTTTTCTTTAACGTTCACGTTTTTTTTCTACAAAAACTTTGTCAATGTATATTGCATGCAGATATTTTGATTTAAATTTCATTAATATTTGAAGGATCTGAATGTTTCCAGTACATTTAATAAAGTCATTAAGTGCTCAATAAGTACATTGGAAACAAGATATTTGAGTTTAAGTGTTATACCACCCTAAGGGACTTAGGATTTATAGCCCAGGGCGGGGTCTAATTACTAGAACAAAAAGCCTGCCACTGGCCTAATGCCAGGACATTGCACGGTGAGGTGGGGCAGGTCATTCCACCCATACCACCTCGTCTGATATGGACTTACCAATCATTTGTGAGCTTAATTTGATTGGCTGCGTAATTTTTGAGGGCACAAAATTTTTTCGTAGTAAACCTATAGTTATGATTGCTTTAAATTATAGTATTTTTGGTGGTTTTAATAAATATATTGTATAGTGGCCAATTTCTATAAGCTATCTATCCATAGTTTTGCGATTAAAGAGACTGAAATCTGACAACGAAGCTAATGACAAATTTGAATCTTTGATCGCAAATCAATGGATAGATAGATTATGGAAATCCAGCGTCAGAGTTGTGGTGACATTGTGCTAGCTATTAGAGATCATGAACGTTGGGTCCAAGTTCCAGCTTCGAACACCTATTCAAAGTTAATATTAACTTTCTAACTTTATTGAAATCCCAAAACATTTAACACTGACTAAACAGATTAATATTTCATACGAGTTCTACCGTTATGATTTTATTAAAAAACTTTTGTCAAATAATACAGAATTCGGCAGCTGTTCTTTAATTGAACAGACCGCTAAACAAATATTTTTTACTTGTATTACAATTTGTTTGCGTTTTACACGCACATTTCAGTCCAAAGATCAAGTATAGTGATTACATCAGAGACAAAATAAATGGTGGGAGGCATTAATGTGAAGCTGAAATTAGCAAACAATTTTATCAACCTGCAGTGCCTGTAGTGAAGTTGTGTATGAAACTACAAATGTATAGACGACAGCACATCAAGTTACCACAATCTGTCAAATTTCTGCGATAGATTTTCAACCTTATCACAATAACGGAAGGTTCATTTTCGATTAGTAAAATTTGATAGATTCGTATACGTTGACCTGGTGTCATCTGTACATGTACAGTGTTTTTAATAGTTCTAATCTAAACAATTGATTCAATACAACTGAATCAATATAAAACAAGTGCTATTCAGACTCGCGCACGAAGGGTTCCGCACTATCATCTAGTTTGTTTGCAGCCAAAACCGTTTTTTTTTGCATTTTATGGCCTAATATTTGAGGTTCAATTCAAAGTTACCACTATAAATTCATATCTTATCCAGGTACTTAATATTATAAACGTTAAAGTTTATAAGTATAGATGTTTGTTTCCCTATCACGCAAAAACGGCTGTACGAATTTTGATGAAACTTGGCAGTAAGGTTAGACGAAGTAGTTCCCTCGGGAGGAGGATGAAACCGCTGACAGAAATTCAAGTATTTCTGCCAGGTTTCATCAGATACTGCTATGGCTATGACGCTTAGAAAATGTTTTTTTTCGTAGGTGCGGCCGAATGAAATCGCGGGACAAACTTAGTGTCAGAATACATTGAGCGAAGAGATTCGTGGAAATTGGGGATGCAGAAGCTTTAAAAATGACGACATTTTTTACAGTTTGCTGTAAAATACGTTCTTAAAATAAAGTACTTTGGTACATTTTACGTGTTTTCAGGTTATGGGATCATCGGCACAACATGAAGGAGATTTTGTTGAAAAATACATAGATATACACAGTTTCTGTGTTTATGTGATACTGTATATTTTCTCTTATTTTTTTTCCTTCCTCTTTAACTTTTTATAGCAAACAGAACAAATTTATCTAAAAGTAAATGCAGCTAAAATACCTGCTTTTAACTGCTACTATTATCAAATTCTTCCTCATTTAAGCGATTAAATATCCAGAACAAATACCTATTTAATCCCAAAAATAATTTCTGGTTATTAAAGTAATAAATTCGCAATGTCAAATTAAAACCTTCCTGGTGATTACATAAGTGGTTACAAAATAAAAATAATCTCTTTTTCTCTTATTTGTAAAATAATTTAATGATGTTACGTAAATTATTTCAGAGGCTTAGAGACGGAAAGAACTTTATCTTTTTCCTCTATTTGTATAAAAGATAAAGGTAAAAAATAAGACTTAGTTGATTGTTTTGTTAGTCATTAACTACCGCATAATTGTTTCGGCGGTTCTTAGTTTTGGACAGTGGTTCCCAACTTGGGGCTGCGAGAAACTTGATCCGTGAAACATTTTTCAAGTAGTCAGTAGATACACATTCTCGTTAAAATAATATGCAGTAGCTAAAATTGATATGGTATTTGTATAAAAATTAAATAGCAATAGTAGGAAGAGACAATAACAACATTTTTTCACACGGGTAATACGTATCCTTTCCTGTAGATTTTTTACACTGAATCTTAATCCAGAATATAAAATTGCTCTAGGGGATCGGGATTTAGAATGCCAATCCAAGTGTAAGTGTAATTTATAATTTAATTCAGGCTAATTCAAGGAGTTGGGTACCACTGGCTATAGCTAATCGATGGTGATATTGATTCATTGCTTAACAGTAAATAATTAGTTTTCTTTTAAACACGTTGAAATAACAGTTATGTAGTTGCAGTCAATGTCTCTCTATCAGTCGTCTTTGTTTTACTGTACTTATAGAAAAAGTAGGACTAGATGTATCAACATAGTATAGATTAGGGATTGCAATCCGGTCCGGCGGATCCGGTAATCCGGCGGATCCGGCGTGTTTCTAGACCTACCGGATCCGGCACCAACGCACCGGATCCGGTGCCGGATCCGGTTAAACTCTAAATCGCGAAAAATACATTGAAAAAGGTACTAGTAAGTCAAATCCTCAAGAAAAAGAAGGTTATCGGAGAGTCAAAAGTAAAAGGAAACAGATTACATATGAGGAAATACTTAAAAATTAATGACTTCGTAAGAAATAGAGGGAGAAAAAGGGACAAAATAACACTTTTCACATGGCTCTAGAAGTAGGTGTCTGC
>NWSH02000613.1:8684252-8697586 GCA_002382865.2 Heliothis virescens | reverse complement strand
CCTAGGAGACGGAAGAACGATTTGCCACCAGAAAACTCACCGCGCACAGACGCCTACGGCCACGCCTACGGTGCCCGGGAGCGTCTCTCGACACCCGGTGACACTCGAAACACGGTCACCGGGTGTCGAGAAACGTCACCAGGTCCACAGCGGCGGCTGGGATGAGCTGCGCAAATTCGCGGTCGCTCCGCCGCTTGCTTCTCTAGCATAACTGCTCCGCAGAAGGAGGCGACGGCATCCCATTCCCTCTCGCCCCTCACCATGGCTTGAAACACGGCTGGGCGCGAGAGTTTGCCGCCNGAGAAACGTCACCAGGTCCACAGCGGCGGCTGGGATGAGCTGCGCAAATTCGCGGTCGCTCCGCCGCTTGCTTCTCTAGCATAACTGCTCCGCAGAAGGAGGCGACGGCATCCCATTCCCTCTCGCCCCTCACCATGGCTTGAAACAAGGCTGGGCGCGAGAGTTTGCCGCCGCCAATTGCCGCCACGGGGACAGACAGGCCTCCCGAAGCAACCGTGCCCGGTGTGGACCCGTCATGCCGAAATTGAGGGCCAAGTACATATACCCTTCAGCATATTTGCTAATCCGGCCGGATTGAAAATGATACCGGATTGCAATCCCTAGTATAGATACACATTGTTTTAAATTTCAACTTTGACATCATCACCTGCCCAGCCTTTTCCCAACCACGTTGGGGTCGGATGCAACTGAGAACCAGTGTTGAAATCTGTAATGTCAACTTTGAACATGAATAAATTATAACAATAGTTTAATGGTGCATTTAACCGACATTAATTTACGTTCTAATAAATTATTTAGATTAAAATAATGATTCCACTGATTAAGTAACTGTTATTATTGTTTTTACATTGTTATTAACCTGCATTGTATTTTCAAACTGAGATTTTAAAGAAAAAGACATATAAATATTGTTTACCTTTAGTTTAGTGCCTACTCAAACGGAGTATACATATATTCAGTGTATTTCCATAAAGAAGCACTAAAAGAGACAAGTCTAACCTGTCTACTGGGTATTTTTTTACCACTACTTTAAGTTCAGTATTATTAATTAATGTTTTTTTTATCTAATCTTGTTAAAAATAAAAGCGTAGCCGAAACTGTGTCACGCATGTTCATATTATCTTATTATTAGGTGAACGACTCGACGTCAATGCGAATGACCTTTCAGTAGTGTTACTGCATAGTTATATCAGAAGGACAGGTTCGTACAAATTGTGATAGAATGTGTTGGATTACAAAATATATGAACAAAATCAACAGGTGATTTTGTTGGACGAATGATGTCCGTGTCATTTTAAAAAGTTGTTTGCGTTTATTACAGTTTTTACATGGGCAATAAATCATATTTGCAGGTCTGTATCATTTCTGAAAAATGCCTATTTAGATTCCCGACATTGTAGTCCAAAAATACCACTTATTCCAAATATATGATCTAAAGTAGGTATTATACAACGAACTATTAAGTGATGGTATCCTTACGCATCCAAGTACAGGTCTATAAGCATACGAAAATTGTCTATGAGTATCTCTCTCTACAAGATCTACATGATGCAATTTCTTAGTTCACCTTCTAACATATTCTTGTCGAATGGATTCCGCCGTACTCCTGTACTGGAAGGTTGTTATCAAAACGCTACCATAATGTTATTATAATACGAGTATGTACTAGGATATTTACCAAACTACAAGTACTGAATGATGTTTATAATGGCTAGGAGGCTTGAACTCAAATGTTTTTCTGTCTGAAAGACCATGATTCCTTAATAATAATGGCGTCCAACGCCGATTGCCGGCCACGGCGGTTGTTCTCATACAAGGAGATTAGCCGGCTGCGCAGGCTGTTCTCATACAAGGAGATTAGCCGGCTGCGCAGGCTTATTATAGTGCACAAGCATTTGCGCAGACACAGGTGCACTCACTATTCCCTCACTCTCACAACCCGATGGGACGGCAATCCGACACGACCGGATAGAGATTAGGCGCAGGCCCGACATTAACGTGCTCTCAGGTGCACAGGTGTATCAATCACCAACTTCCAGATATCGGGCTACTTTGTGTAAGTTTCTAAAACCCACAAAGCGATTTCGGCCGGACTCGGTAGTCTACCCAGAGACCTCGTGCACAGCAGTCGGCTATGCGACAACTAGACCAACGACGCAGGCATCATTCCTTACATAAGTAATAACAAAACGCAAGTACGAAAAACAAAACTGTTCTCCGAAAATCACTTTCACAATAACAATGTTCTCTTTTCAAATTAAACAAAAACGAAAAGAAAAACAAAAGATATTAAAAAAGTTCGCCTTTAAACGAATACAAATGAAAAGCTTAAAGAATGTTTTATATATTTTTGTAATAATAAAAATGAGTCCATACAAAAATCTCAGAAACCTATGATGAAGTTTATTACCCCCGAGACTGAAGAATGTCTCTTAGTCCTTAGTCTGTATTATTTAAAAAATATTGGCCCGACCAATCCAATTAAGAGAATTAATTAAAGAGCTTTTAAGAAAAATCGAGGCGATATCTACAGTTCATCAAGCATGTACCTATCTTAAAGGTTTGTTATCTGTCTGACCTAGAGTGATGTCCCAAGGTTATTGCATGATGTCCCAAGGTTATTGCATGATGACCCCTTGTCTCTGAACTGGTTCCAATACGGAAGTTTGGCAAAGTTGTATGGTGACCGTGACGGTTCGTCCTCCAAGGTATCTCAAGGGTATTGGTGCTCTATAGAATCAATAACCTACTTAACTTTCTTGCAAGGGATTTTGGGTAGATTACTTATTATTCGGGCAAGTATTTACTTCAGGGTGCAAAAACTGGCCAGTTGTTAACATAATGTTTCTAATTTTCATTCAATCTTCGTTAATTGTATAATTGTATTGTTCGTTAATCCTTTGTAATGTTCGTTAGCTTCGTAGACTTTCATAAGAACCTAATGAATAAAACAAACAAAAGCATTAGAAACAAAATTATATGTAAACAGAATTATAATACACCCCTTGGTTGTCCGAAAAGGGGTGAAACGGAACACGGAAGCTCATAACGGTATATGACAAGGTTGCTGTGACCATGACTGTCTGTAGCCTCGTCGGTTGAAGTCCAGGGATAATGGCGCCGTAAAGGGGGGAATTATACTGCTTATTATCTTACGGAGTTACTGCAAATGTATACGTATTGATAGACAACAATTGGCAAGACATTAAAACAAATATTCTCATTCCTCGGCCTTTACATGAATACACTACGTGATATGGGATAGGGGTAATATGTCCATTCTTCTTCACGTGTCTATAAACCCTCATCTCATTATACACTCAATTTCTGCCGATATCATGTTCTGACCTATATTCGCTGCCAAAATCTGGCAAAGTAAAATGACAGCCAAATCGATAGAAACTCAAAGATCCCTGAGAAGATTGCGTAACCCAATTTTGGCATATAACTTATTCATACCGTATTATGATGAAGACATTTAAATAGTCGATAGTCATCGCACATACACCCAGAAAGATATCTAATCAACTCACCCTACCTTCCCCATAATACCTGATACCTAGTTAAAACTGACTATTTTGATGAAACATATCTGAGAACCACTGCTAGAACAACAGCTCTCATCTAAAAACCGCATCTCAAACGGTTCATCTATTAAGAGCACATTTAGACGGAATACTTTTCACATACGTCTTTTAGCGTCACAGGTTAAAAACAGCATTTAAAAATGACATAACAACAACAAATGAGTCCCCGGTCGATACCCATGCTAAGGGTCGCTCGGCATCGCGTGACTGTGCTCGATCATGAACTTCATACGAAGGCTACCCTGAACCTGGTGGCTAATGGGCCCACTGACATTGGGCCACCCTACGACCATGGGCCATGGGTTTACGCCCCAGCTGTTATTATGGGGGTGAGGTGACGTTTACTGCACGGTTTATGCATGCGATTGGTGTGTTTCAACCTTAGAGTATACATCTATAATAGAGTGCGTCTAACATGGTACACTCCGGGTGCACAGGTGTGAACATGCGCGATTCTTCTTGTCACCCTCAATCAGTATCAAAACAGTACCCGTCACATCAAGTCACAGAGCAATATTTTATTTTATTTTAAAGTTAAAATGGTGAAATATACTGCGCAAAGCTGTAAAAAATATTCCAGCAAGCAAAATAAAAAATTGATATTTTTTACAAGCAGTCATTACGTAGTATTTATTTAGTAATTGATTAATTCTCCAAAAAAAATAAGGGTCTGAAAGGGGGTTGCGAGAGACGCGGGGCGGGTCAGCATCACGCGTTGTCAACGGCCATTTTTCTAATTTCAAATTTCATTGGAACATAGCGTTGTACCATAAGTCGATTATTGGATACGATATGTTTTTATCGTGACTTCAAAAGTTGTTCACATTTTCAACCGAATTTAGAAAAGGCGGTTCTTACAGCATTAGTTTGACTGTATGTATGTACGCGATTACCTCACGTTTGGCTGAATCGATTTTGATGCTGATTTGATGGTATTCAGCATAGTGTGTTCAGACTTAGGAGAAGGTTTTAGGTACAGACGCCAGCACATCAACCTACCTCAATCAGTCATATTTCATCAATAGATTTTCAACCTTACCACCAAAGTGGAAGGTTAATGTTCGATTGGTAAAATTTGACAGATGGGTAGGTTGACCTGCTGTCGTCTGTACCTAACTATAATAATAAAAAATAATTCCATTATATTCATAGTACTAATACTAATGTAGGTAGGTATTTGTGTAAAAGTCCTATCAAGATTAATTACCTTTATTTAAGTTCCTACTAAAATGGACTATACCTAGGTATCATTACTCAACTCGCTATATTATTTTACAATATTATTATTAAACCAAAACAATAATTAAGTAACGTTGATGTTATAATTCTAACTATCGATATTCTTGCTGCATCTTAAGAACATCACTATCAAAGCGTTTTACCACAGATAACACAACTGCTCCCGTTCGGCACAAGGGAATTATGATGACATTATCACTCTATAGGTTACTAATGTATACTCTAAGGTTTCAACTATCAAATATGCTATAATGGTAGTGTTGTTTTTATTTTAACCGACTTCCCGAAAAGGTGGGAGTTTTTTTTACTTTTTTTTAAGGTTTAGGTAAAATCAGTTTCAAGAAAAAGGTTTCATTTACTAGCGCAGTTAACTAAATTCAAAAGTTTATTTCATGCAGAAAAACTAAATTAAAAATAATAGATAAGAAATGTGTATAAAGTACTATAATTACATTCTGAGAAGCAGATAATTTATACCTCAAATATTAATGTTACATAATTATTTCTAAAATGTTATTTAATAAAAAAACATTCAAAGATGAAAGCCGAATCTGTGTGGCCTCATTAAAATTACGTTGAAATTGATACTAAAACTTAATAATGTGGCTACTTGGAAAAATATGCAATAAACAAACGAATATTCTTTCATTTGATGTTTTCATACACTTTATTTTATTTTATGAACTGTTTTATTTTACCTTTCTACTTCATTATTTTTATTTATCATTAGGTGTCAAGGTAAAAAGTTAGGTACAATTGCTAATTGGAATTAGTTAAGGCGATAGAATTAATCTTCTGTCACTTTATTGTATTTTCTAATTGGAGTTTGTGACAATAGCACATACATGTTTAAAACAATGCTGAAAAGGTTCTGGTAGGTATTGGCAATTTAGTCTTTTCTATACTCTAGAAATTGCTGCAAAACCATTAAGCCGAAGGTTGCTACCGGTCTTCGAATTTCCCCATTAATTCGTACCATCAGTTGACTTCCTTGTGGCAGGTTTTTGCCCACCAGCCAATCACATCGAGAAATGGAGCGAACTCATAATTGACCACTTTTTCTAAAGCGAGCGACGCTCCAATGAGTTCCGTATTGAAAAGAGAATTATTATGACTGTGTTACCATGGTAAAATTGTTTAACTTAATAACTTTGAGTATACATACATAATTTACTCTAAGCTTAGTAATTATTTTTAATGGTCAACTGTAGTATTTGTCAAGGACACTGCTTCTATTGAGAATGTACTGTATTTTCTAATTTAATTAATCGATTTTATTTTGTGGCAGCTTCATGATAGTTTTCTTGAAACAAATCGTCTATGTATATTTAATCGGATATTTGAGTAATTTAGTTTTTAAAATGCATGAATATTTTCTTATCATAAGATGTGTAAATGCAAGCACTCAAACGAAGTTTTGCAATTTTCGAATAAAACTATCTTTTAAAAATACTGAAAAGTTAAAAATTAACTTATAAATAATCTCAAGACATGCTTCTAAAGCTTATGTATTTATTTTTCAGTGGTAGTAGAAGTTAAGTTTATTTCTTATTTTTATTTATTACGAACCATAACACAGATTTATATAAGACACAACCCACGAGCGCATGACATTACAATTATAACAACACACATTTTTACGCAACAGTGCATACACGATTCATATCACCGGCGCATGAGCAATGCGCAATAGGATCTTTCTTTATCAAAGTGCTAAATGCAGCAAGTTTATGTTACCGACCTCGTAGAACCAGTTGTTTGTTTTCTATAGGTCATGGTGGTACTCCGTGGGTCATGGATACGATGATCGGTTTTCACAATCCTATTGTTTGAAAATAAAACTTTTTCAATACTGTTGTTCAGTGTAAATTAGTATAAAATGAATTCCTGACGTCTTTATTTAGATTACATAGTTTCTTTGCGTATGTTTGGTTGAACGGCCTTATTGTATTTAAATGTGGGATGATGAGGTGCCAATGTGGTGCTGATGAGTCAGATTGCTTTTATTTTTCTATTCTTTTAACTGGTTTACACCGGTTTTACTACGTTTGTTTACTTACATAATGTATAGCCGGTTCTAATTACTCATATTAAGGTGCAAGTTTTTTTGTTCCTTCAGTAGGCAGCCTAGGTTTATTTACTCAACATCTGGGCCTTAGATTTTATCCTTCTACGGCTGCAGCTCCTCACCAATTTGTGATATGGAATGCAGATAATACCATTCATCTATTTGCTCATATCGCCTTTACAATGATTAGGTATCCAGCCGGTGTCCCACTGACTAGAAAGTTTGATAGGAATAACATTTACTTCAAAATAAACTGTCAGCCAACCATAGGACCAAATCCTATTGGGCCTACCAACTTTCATTTTTTTCTGCAATGTAGCCACCAGTGCTTCATATTTTTCAAGAAGTAGGTCTCTATATCTTTTTCTACTTAGTAACAGTGACACGGCTTACCTTGATCTATCGACCCGTATGGCGGTTACTAAGCCACAAAGTTCTACAAGGTAAATAGAAGATATCCTATCCTATTTATATTATAATGCGACAGTTTGTGATGATGCATGTACTCGTATGTTACTTTCACGCGCAAACGGCTGGACGGATTCTGATGAAATTTGGCAATTTTTGTCCGTGCGGGATGTAGTTCCCGCTAACCTGGAGAAACGCTGACAAAACTAACTCCTAAAATAACACTATTTTGTGTGCAAATAAACTACTGTATAAATAAGTCATTTACGCTTTAAATAGGCTATTAAAATGATAGCGCGAAACATAAGGGCATATAGGGTTATATATTTATGCTTTACCGCAAAGGGCCCCGAAGAACAATAACTATGTTTACATACACAACACACACAACAGTAGTTTCACACATACTACTGCACATAATGACATCACTATACTTATTTATGCTTAGAAAGGTAATATTTGTTTTTATTCATTGAATTCAATCAATAATTCCAGATCACTATTAGGTATACCACTAATCAATGAATATGGAAAATTATCCATTATTGGTTAATAATATTTTTATTTTCTGATGGACTCTGGCACTTAGTGTATTAATTAGCTCCATTATGTTCTAGTTGATAGGTTTTACCGTGTTAATGTCCCAACTAAAGGTAAATTAAGGTCCCTACTTACATAAAAACATTAGGATTCCTTTAGCACATTCGTAATTTAGCATTCTCTTCTATATTTAGTTTAGTATCAACGCGTCTAAGGACTCATAAAACCTTAAGCATATTCTTATAAGGTACAGACAACAGCAGGTCAGCGAATACGAATCTGTCAAATTTTACCAATCAAACATTAACCTACCTCCATTGTGATAAGGTTGAAAATTGAGTGCAGAAATTTGACAGATTGTGGTAACTTGATGTGCTGTCGTCTGTACCTACGCCAGCACGCCAAACTACCTTAATCTGTCAAATTTCTTCAATCGGTTTTCAACTTTAGCAAGTGGAAGGTTGTAGTTTGATTGCTAAAATTTGATAGATTCGTAAGTTGCTCCTGGCGTCTGTACTTCCTAATGTCGTAATAACCAGACAGTTTAATAAAAACAAACATAAATAATTCATCGTGAGATTTCCTTTGTAGAGAAATCTAGATTTACATTATAATTATAATCACAACGTACGGGAATCTATCGGAAGATCAGGGCAATTAATGTTCTAACAATGGCGGTGACGCCTTTTGTACCTACAACACCGGTTCGCGTCAATGCAGTTGTGCAATAGTCAGGAAATGCATGCAGATTTATGTATTTATTCTAACTCGTAAATTATGTTAAAAATGTGGTAGAACCGGTGAAAAAAAATAGATTAAAAATGCGCTGCTCTCAGGATCTACTCGGGTTTCAGAAGGAGGCTACTTTTTATCTACGTGCGCGAAATAGTTCCCACGAAGCTAGTGTACACTATAATAGCATAAAGCTGAAGGTTTGTTTGTTTGAACGGAATAATATCAGGAACTACTTATCTAATTTAAGAAATTATTTCAGTGTTGGATAGCCCATTTATCGAGGAGGTAGTACTTATTGTCCGGGTGCACGGAGTAGTTCTCACAGGACGCAGGTGAAACCATTAGCAGGATTTAGTAGTAAAGTAAACATGGCCTCTCAAAACAAACCGTTGATAAAAACAACAAACAAATAAATAATATTCGCTAAAGTTTAAAAGTAGAACGGTATATCTAAGACTTTCTCTTCAGCCAGTCAACAGCCTCGCTATCTTAAAACCTCTTTAGTAAATCTTAAAGTAATTTACATAAATAAGCATAATACACAATTCTAGCCTGAGATTCTGACCTTTGGCCTAACCTGCTTACATTATATTATTAGTCTTAATTTATATTCTGTGCCGATTAAAGATTTATTGAGATAAATAGTTATGCAAGGGTCTTGTTGCCAGTTGAATTTAACTAAGTTTCTGATATATATTCGAAGTTTATTGACGATCTTAATCTATAGTTGGGTCAAAAGAGTACTCTTATCGGTTTATGTCAACATTAGGGCTGAAATGTTAAGCTGATTAGGTCCACATTAATTAATTAGTTGGATAATCTTCGAATAATCAATACTTATACATTTAAAAAGTAAATCCTTTTCGTATCAGCACGAAGTCAAAAGCAAAAGTCAAATATTTTTATTATCAAGTTTCGAAAATCAATTTGCCGTTCATTTCTGTAAACGTTCAATAAAAACAAATTGTGTGTTTGTCTGTGACTAAACACATTTGTGTTATTTGAATAGCAAATCAACGCTATTGTTGGTTACAGTTGAAAATTTATGCACAGTAAAACAAACTGTATACTTATGACATATGTTTTAAAATACTGACTGAAACTTTGAACTGATTATTATACATGTAAAAGCAACTTTGTCTGTCTATCTTTTTGTTTATGTTTTCACTTTTAAACAGAGCCAATAATAGAAGTCACTGTTATTAATATTAATAACGCGTAATTAATGCAAAAATATTTTAATGACACGTTTACATTGCCTAAACAAAGCTTCTAAGATGGGCCTGTTTGATTAAAACTTGTCTGGGCACTTCCTTCAAGTAACTAGGACAAAGCATCTTCACGCTACATAGAATATTATTCTAGTAAGTTCTACATAATTAGTAACAGTACAGACGACAGCACATCAACCTACCACAATCTGTCAAATTTCTTCAATAGACTTTCAACCTTATCACTACAGTGGAAGGTTAGTTTTCAATCGGTAAAATTTTACCGATTCAGGTAGGTTGTACAGACGACTCTCGTAGGCGTGAGTTGAGTAATATCTTAGGTGTCACACAACGAAGGCTTGCTAAGTTTATAACGTTAACTAGCCAAGGTTTAAACTATCAACTCATGAGATAATTGCCCTATTGTACGAGTTGCGTCGATTCCTACCGTTAATGTGTTTGCACAAGGCCTATATCGACACTTGTGTATAAACTCCCACGGTTTCTGAACATAAATAGAGATGTTGACTGTTATATATTTTATACATAGAAAATTCTAGGATTAGCTCATTATTTCATTAATCACACAAGAGTAAAAACATTTTCATTCACATTTCCTATAGGTATATAGGGTGACTGGTAATTAGTGACCGATACTTAAACACGTGATTCTACCCATGATTACAAACACCTTTCCCAAAGAAACTTTTTTTTTTACTCACTAGTTTAGTCGCAATAGCTGTTTGAAACTGTAAATAGTAGTCGCGCCTTCTCCCGATGAGCTATTACGGTAATTGTGTTAATACTCTTTGTGTTCTATTGGCCACTAACAATCTGTCACGTTTTTAGATTAATAAATGCTGTCATTGCAAATTAACAGGGAAAAGCGAAATTTTTTATTTTTCGTCTCCTTCAGGATTAATTTTACAAAACTTATTTTAAAAATAACAGTCACGCCGTAAAATCCATCGGATGCCATTTATTCGTTTTTTTTTTGACACCCGCCGGCACTGTGCCGTACAACTACTCCGCGAGTGAGGACAGCGATATGGTGATGTGCTATTATTCAAAATGGGGCAATGGCGGAGCAATGGGCAATCGTAGGGGGCTAGTGAACACTTTAGATGAACTTAAAACCAGGATCGAAAACAGTTTCGAGATAGTGAAAAGTGACACTTTCATTACGCGTGTGCAGGTTGAAGTGATTTTGCTATTGTGACTAAACTAGTGAGTAAAAAAAAAAGTTTCTTTGGGAAAGTTGTTTGTAATCATGGGTAGAATCACGTGTTCAAGTATCGGTCACTAATTACCAGTCACCCTGTATAACTGAAAGTGGGTACTTATTTTTTGAAGAATTTCAGAATATTTTGTTTTATTTTCTCTTAAAGGCCCGTTTACACATTGCGATTTCGTTGCCCGTTGCTTGCCATTTTATTGCAGCAAGATGTTACTTGCATTGTGTAAACGTAATCGTGCAATAGGTAAATGGTCACCTGTCAAATATTCCTGCAATAAAATGGCAAGCAATGGGCAATGAAATCGCAATGTGTAAATGGGCCTGAATCTTCTGCCTAGATAGATAAATAGCATGTTTGTAAAGGAACAAACAAAACTTCTTCTATCCCAAAATAAATTGACAAAGCCGTTTTAACTTCAATCATGACATCTTAAAAATTCGTACTGAAGGTACAAGACAGGAAAATAAACTTATCATTCAATACATACATCTGTTATTCATGAGCCAGCTGTGAAAAATACGGAATTCCAAAGGTTTCGTATTCAACACGATGCAGTGTTTTCAAGACTTGCATCTTAAAAACAGTAAGGTTGCAACGGCCATATTGTTCATGCAAATAAAAATTAAAGGTACCTACGAATAAATAATTATCATGAGAGGATGAACGTCGATGGATATAGAAGAAGAGGATGACGAAAGAATCAACGGATAGACTGCAGTAAAGGCGATATAGCTAGATAGACAACAGACAGAAGAGTATAATACCGGGACAACTTTTCACACACGGTCGGTTAGCCCCATGGTAAGCTATTAATAAGCTTGTGTTATGGGTGCTAACACAACTGATAAACTCCATATAATTACGTATATATTTTTATAAATAGATACATATTTTAGCACCCAGACCACAACCAACAAACATGCTTATCACACAAATGTTGACCGTTCCGGGAATCGAACCCGAGACCATCAGTTCGGCAGTCCGGCATGGTAACCATTGCGCCAACGAGGTCGTCGTACGAGTATGGAAGAACAAATAATGCTACGCCGACCCTAAATAAAATTGGGATCAAGAGAAGATGATTATGATGATGATGACAACGTGAGAGTACATAAAGTATTAAGCACTAATTATATTAGCTAAAACACTATTGGAAATGAGCTATCTACGTCTTCTAAAATGCCGATAATTTTACAGCCACGTCTCACGTGAGATTTCAGAATAGTTTATAGCTAACTAAACTATAAGGAAGTATTATAATAAAATATGTTAGGAAGCAATCTTTAATGAGCATACAAATATGTCACCTCATAAATCTATACTCGTTTGTTAATGACTTTATTTAGGAAGTGATGATGTAACTCCACGTGTCATCCCAATGATACCGGAACCTATATTGTTGATGTTTAAATATCAATAATATTTTTTTAAAGATTATGAAATATTAGTGTAGAAATAATAATATCTCATGTCAGTACATGACACTGATTTGTAAAATTCTTTCAGTGTTGCATTGCCTATTTATTGACGCACGCTATGGATTAATTTTTGATTCGAATGCGCAGAGCAATTCCCACGGGACGCGAGTGAAACCCTCGGTAGGAGCTGAAAAATTGTCGACACAGCTACACTTGAAAACTTAACTCTGAAGTAATTATGACTGATATATGCTACTTATTCAATAACAGCAGTAAATATTTCAGTCACGAAACCCCTGTGAACTACACGGCTGCCCCATTTCAAAACCTAGTAAGGGCTTTTAGCAAAATTTTACAGGGGAGCGCATAAACGTAAAATAGGTCAGCCTATCAAAAGTATTTATGTTAGGTTGAAAAAAAGCTATTGGTTGTAAAGTATACTAAATAATGAACACATAGTGCTATCTATATTTTAATACTTGTGTATATTACATATTTTATACCCCTTACTAACTTTGATAATTGACGCGAAGTAGGAATTTCATGTAGCCATTTACTTTTATAACATAGTAAGAGCATTTACTAGGTTTTGTTCTGGTTTACGGAGCACGGAATTAGCCTATCTCATAGACAAAATTTTAGTAACTCTATAAGGTATATGAATAAAATAATGATTAATTGAATAAATCCGTTTATCAATTTTCAAATCAGGTCAAACACAGAAGAAAATAAATGCTGAATAGGTTTATTCAGCTGCTGTAGTCATTTGTCCATCATTAGACAAATCAACATCAACAGACAAGTCATTAACGGGCAAATTAACCTAAATGCCTTTCTTGTTTCAGGGATCAGGCATACCAATTTATTTA
>NWSH02000613.1:8667941-8682279 GCA_002382865.2 Heliothis virescens | reverse complement strand
ATATTTTATTATGCTTTAGTTAAAAATTACCAGAAAATTTTGCTGTCCTTAAAAAAATACATCAAATATCGTTAAAAATCGGGTTTTGAGCATCTTAATTTGGTATATCTCCATATCCTGAGCTGCTTGAGCAACTTTATGTTTTGGATTCAGTATCAAATAATCTACAAGAAATTATATATTTCACCTCGGCAACAAAAATGTTGTAAACTAGTGTAATCTTTGCTGTATAAAGGGTCCAATTTTTATTTTCGACCCTTTCTTTACACAACAATACACCCCATAACCACTCGCTTTAACTATTTCAAAAACCTAGTAAAGCGCTACGACCATTTAAAAACCTAGCAAGTTCAGGGAGTTACTAGGTTTTGAAATGGTTAAAGTGACATACTAGGTTTTAAAGTGGTCAGGGGGGAGCGAATGGAGCACTTACTAGGTTTCGATGATTTAATATTTCAGCTTTCAGGCGAGTTTCAGACTCTGGTGTTTTTGTATTTGGTAGAGACTGATTAGGTTAGCAAGATAGCGCAATAAAACGATTTTTGTAAAAAATGTCCCTTACTAGGTTTTGAAATGGGACAGCCGTACAATACAAGTAATAAACAATAGGTGCCCATCCTAACGTCCCAGTTAAACTCTATGGTTCGCGCCCCACTAAGATACGGATGTTGATATACCAATCTTATCTGTTGATACCCACCCTGTATTTGTTTAGCTGTTTCAACGTTAACATATTATGTTTGGCCTGGATATCCTAGTGTTGGTTAGGATATTATAATGTACAGACGACAGCAGATCAAGTTACCACAATCTGTCAAATTTCGCAATCGATTTTCAACCGTATGACAATGGTGGTAGGTCAATGTTTAACTGGTAAGATTTGACAGATTCGTTTACGTTGACCTGCTGTCGTCTGTATCAACATTAAAGGCATTTGTACAATCATCATCATCATATTAGCCAATTGCCGTCTACTGCTGAACGCAAGCCTCCCCAAACGAACCTACCATTGCGATCATGGGCAGCCCGCATACATCCATTGCCCGCCACTTTCTTCAAATCTTCGGTCCACCGTATAACAGGGTCCTTTATAAAATGAGCTCGTTGAAATAGAATAGCTTATACAGTTACCGATTTGAAAAACAAACAAAAGAACATCCAAAACAGTGTATGGCAAATCATGCCTGAAAGTTTTATTTTCTTAACATCAGCTTTTATGTATAAACAAAAAACTTTGCTTATAACGTCTTTAAATGTACTAAGAATTTCATCTCAATTTCATTGTCTAGACAAGTATTGTTTACCTTAACCAAAGAAACTAATATGTTTTTGTTTGCAAAAGTTTTACATGAATCAAACGAAAAACAACATAAGATTTATGATTATTGCTTCAATTTGTTATCAAGGTGCACCACGATCCACCATAATCCACCATGCAAAACCTTGGGGGTTTATCACCTCATATTTTGATTTTATTTATGACGCGTAATATTTTCCATTCACTTATATGTTTATAGAGAAATAACGCATCTACAAAGGCTCCATTAATAAATGCAGAATATTAAGCTGCCGTCAAAATCCTGCTCCTATTAAACTTCTAGTTGGCAGCAAAATAATGCGAATTTGTAACATGATATCTTTGAATTATTGCTCTTGTTAAGATCATAATAAAACTTGATACTTATAACCTTTCACCTTAGACACTAATGAGACTTATGAGGACAAACGAAAGCCAAGTAATCCGAATCTGATACTCTATTGTCTACCTTCTGAATCTCCCGAGTAATGTGCATAATAGATGTAATTGAAACCTTTGCTTTCTAAGCTAACAGTACTGTCACTTAATACTTTATGTTATACACTAGCTGTTACCCGCGGTTTCGTTCGCGTCCCGTGGAAACTACATCCACTACCTGGATAAAATATAGCTTATGTTACTTGGGGTGCAGCTTCCAAACAGTGAAAGATTTTTTAAATCGGTTCAGTAGATTCTGAAACGATCAATTTCAAAACAAACAAACATTATATTATTAGTAGCGAGTAGGTATAGAAGTATAGATTGCTTTCTCACGGGGGCAAAGGCCTTTCAATGTCGCCGTGTCGACATTTCGATATCGACTGCAAAATATTCTGCCAGTATCGACAAATTCTTCATACATTTTATAGTCCCAAAGAATTTCTCTCCGTGATAACCCTGTGACTGCAGCAGGGTTATCACTCGCCCGTTTAATTTGTTATTTATCGTATCCAACTGTTTTCTTGTTACCACTCCCTGTTAATGTTCATTTTATCGATTCTAGATAGTGTCATTTTTATTTCACTTCATTGCGTTTTTTAATTAGGATCTGTTGTAAGTGCAGCTTTTTTCAGAACTCTGACTCACGAAGGCGAGTCGCCGTTAAGGGTTACTCGCTTAGCTATAGTCTGACCAGACTTGCAAAGGTCATTGCTCTTCTGTGTCGTATGATAAAACTGTCACTTGGAATGGAATAACAAATTCAAGAACAACAAATTCGTAAAGATAAACATATCTATAAAGTTATCGCTTAATAAGGAAACATTGAATGTTATTTATTTATATTGACAAATAAATAAATGCACAGTAATGACTCAACAAAGTAATTAAACAGTTGCTTGACCAATAAACCCTACTAGTTATAATGTATGCACATAATCTTGTAGACAAGCGTGTAAGCTCTCTAGTGCGACCAGGAAATCTTGATACTTTGCGAAATGTAACTTGAAATATGTAAAATAGTAATGTATTTTAAATATACTTGACAATATGGATGATTGATGATGGTATGACTAAAGATATAATCAATCCGTCTACAGATGAAAAAATATTGGGAAAGAATAAAAAAAAAACAATTTGAAAATTGGCTAAGACATTTAAACGCATTCGTGTGAAACAGAGACGTTAGACAAATTTTAAATGGGCTGTTTTGATGTTTTCATTTTTTTTTGTAAAGGGAGAGAAAACCTAGGAATCCTACATTTTTTGCTGATCTAAAATATTAACTAATTACTTTATACTCGTATTTGTATAGCAAGAAAGAAGCTGTAAAATGTCAAGATACACTGGCCACTTTGCTTTTACGTGTCCATATTTTAATACATTATACCAGTTCACACTACACTGATAAATAAAACATTGACTTGCGTATAAATATTCCGATGACTTTAGAAACTAAACCTGTAACTTATTTGCAAGATGTTGTAAAGGAGGACAGAAGAAACATTAGGACGGCGATAAACGAAAAAATAAACTCGTTTTTTCTTTCTTTCAAAATATCAATTTTCGATGCCTTTGATACAACTTCAATGCGTAGTATCCAATATATCTATACTAATATTATAAAGAGGAAAACTTTGTTTGTTTGTTTGTTTGGTTGTAATGAATAGGCTCAAAAACTACTGGACCGATTTTAAAAATTCTTTCACCATTCGAAAGCTACATTATCCACGAGTGACATAGGCTATATTTTATCCGGGTACGGGCAGTAATTCCCACGGGATGCGAGTGAAACCGCGGGAAAACGGCTAGTCTATACTAATATTATAAAGAGGAAAACTTTGTTTGTTACTTTGTTTGTTTGTTTGTTTGTTTGTTTGTTTGTTTGTTTGGTTGTAATGAATAGGCTCAAAAACTACTGGACCGATTTTAAAAATTCTTTCACCATTCGAAAGCTACATTATCCACGAGTGACATAGGCTATATTTTATCCGGATACGGGCAGTAATTCCCACGGGATGCGAGTGAAACCGCGGGAAAACGGCTAGTGATTCAATATAATGCATTAGGAATAAAAATATTTTTTTTTCTTGGAATACATAAAGTACTGTATTTATCAATATGACCTTATACGTCGAATATGAACAAAAGAAACAATTCTAAAGTTAATGGTGTTGTCAGTATATTTTACTCATAACTTCAGATTGCAATTCAGGCAAACAAATTATATGCATTTGTAAACGGCACAGTATGCTTTGTGTCACAAATATCAGTTTGGAATCTAAATTACGCACATTTTGTAGAAAATGTAAAAAAATAATTGTAGTTTGTTTATTGTTCCTAAAGGTTTCATACATAGCTCTTTTCTAAATTTGTCGGAGTATCAGAAACTAAAACAGCACCTTTGAAAATAGAGGGTATAAAAAATGACCCTAAGCTGATTTTAAGACCTTTTTCCTTTTAAGCTGTATGATTTATTTTTATATCATCTTGAGCCTTGTAGTTTGAAACATAATTGTTAACCTTAACCTATTTCAAGCAAATCAACCTGTATATCTTAACTTGGTGTATTTATTTTTGAGTGAGGTTCTATATATTTGCGACATTGTAACTAAGTTTATGGAAATAAATTATTAATAATCTTTTTTGTAATGCTTGCTTAGTCATACAACACGAAAAATTCCGCGAAAACAAAAAAAAATCGCTGATCTCGAACTGTGACCTCCGTTACTCATTAATACTCATGCGCATAACAACAGAAGCCTAATTAACGACAACAAAACTAAGGAATAAGAATTCAAATGACAGCAAGTAATACCGTCTGCAACAAAAGTTCATTAAAACAATCCAAAGAGTCGCCAAAAATCGCTGAACACAGCTTTTGCATTTGAAATTTTAGTAATGAAGTATATATTATGTAATATACTTTTTTGCTGTACATCATGCATGACATAACGTATGATAGGTACCTAATTTTGAAGTGATCAGCAGTGCCAGCTAGCATCAGTAGTGCCAAAGTGATTAGCATCGATGAACAATGTATTAACATTATGTTTAGCCTTTGTTCAAAACACCAGTGACTCACGCGCCGTTAAATTGTTTGTGCGCTTATTCCCTTATCCCCTATGTAATCGGTAAAGTCATGGTTGGTGAATCTGCGGGCTTCAGTCTACCTATTTTAATAGAGGTACTTTTATAATGGTCCCGTTTATTTTTCTCCTAGGTATAAGGAACTTTAATTTTATTAAAAAAGACGCGAAAATTCTAACTGCAGTAAATTACTTTAAGGGGTTTATTTGCTATGGGACTGCTGGAGAGAGATGCTGCGGCCCTGGGAAACGCAGCGCACATTGGTAAACTTTAGTCAGTAATAAGGAGTGTGACTGTTCCTTCCGCTACGCCCACAACATGACCCCTACGTGGATATGACACCTTTTGATGATTTCCTGCCTCCCAAAAATAGGAGTGTATTATTTGCTATGGTCTTGCAAGTTTTGGTCGGGAACAAAAAATGTACGTAAGTTAAATAGACTACATTGTTTTTTAGAGTCGATAAAAAGAAGATTAATAAAGACTACGTTTGAAATGAACACTTCAGACATATCATGATAAAATCAATTATTATTAAACCGTAAGACAAAAAAAGTCATACAAAACGACAGACCATTTCAATCTCGAATTCGATAAAACAAATGCCAACTGCGATCCATCTCGCAATCCGTTTAATATCCATCCGATTTTCAATCCCATAACTTCACGGAAACCGACCAATGACGTAGTTTTGAAAAACAAAATAAGCTAAACAAAGTCGGTAACAACAATTATTTTGTTTTTTATTCGTACCAGTCGAATACCGATTTGAATTATTTCAAGGTTGCTATGTAATTCACAATTCACATGATAAAGACGTCTGTCATTATTGTTGTCTTTTTGTCCGATTTCTGAAGAAAACCTTCGAGAGTTTTACCTTTAGAGGAGAAAAAACTGTACTAACGCAATACTTAAACAGAAATGTATATTAAATTATCACAGAATCGTATATCGTCACGACATTAGTTTATTAGATAAATAATTTAATGGAATATGTCATAGTTAGAACAATTTATTAAACTGTTACTTGTGAGATGACGGCAGATAGAAGAGTATGGAAGAAGAAAACATGCTGCGCCGACCCCGAATAATTTGGGATAAGGGCATGAAGATGATAATGCCATAGTTGGAACAATAGAATTGATCAATCAATGAATCAAACTACGTGTACAGTAAAATCAGCATTTGTGTTATATGTCCAATGAGAAACCTAGAAATCAGTGCGAGAAATCCTCAATCTTATTTAATTCAAATATGTAAATATGGCCCTTGTTTCATACAATTTCAAATTTTCGAGAAGATTCTATAATAAATATTGCATTTTTAAATGCAACAATGTCTGCTACTTAGTAACTGAAGGAGCAATTAGTATTCATTGCGTACACCAAAATAAGTATCGGCATACATTAGTCATGTCAAAATTTGATTTAAATCATTATTCACGCCCACTGAATATTAATAGAGGTACAACTCAATCTAAAAATAAAGTACCTGTAGTAGTTGTGGACTATGACTTATGACTTATAGGCTTATACACTGTACAGTCGACAGCAAGTCAGTGTACCCAAAATCTATCAAATTTTACCAATCGAACATTAACCTTCCACTATTGTGATAAGGTTGAAAATCGATCGCAGTTTGACAGATTTGTGTACACTGACTTTCTATCGACTGTACGTATAGTTATTGCAATAATTTCCTATACTATAAGACGGAACAGTTACTTTAATATGGGGAAATATAAACTAATTACCCATACTCATTAACCCATGAATATCTATGGTGTAGCACATAATTGCAGGTAACTAGGAAGATCCTTGAGGTCAGTAGGAAGCAACTACAAATCGTTTCGACATAGACACATAAATGCATCAACCTTATGCACACAGTTCCATAAAATTATTACAAGCTAAAATAACCTGTAAAACAAGGTAATAAAGTTGATTTTTCGATAAACTTTTATTGATGTACATACGGATAAAGGCCTATGTGGGCGCACGATACAAATGTGAGAACTGATCGTTTATATGCAAATATTGTATACGGAAAAGTTTATAATAACATATATTATACTGAATGTATCAGTAAATATATTTTAATTTAAATAAATTATGTTTTTAGGGTTCTGTCACGTAATGTTGGGACCTTAGCCATATCAAAGTTCCGCTATATTTTTTTGACTATTTAATTGCTTAGTTGAGAATTCATAATTCTTTTTATCATGGTGCTGATCTTTAAGAATCTTTCGATTCATAAACAGATCGACACCAGACAAGTTTGTTTTCTCGATATTTCTCTCGTTCATGGCGCAACACTGGCTCTCAAGTGAACAGTAAGGCCCTTAAGACCATTCAACTGCAACTACCAGAACACTTTGTAAGTCCATAAAACGCGCTCATATTAGGTCAAGCGCGTGTAAAAGAGGATTTCGTAAGCTCGAGGCTAGGCCAAATCTCTTTTACTTGGCCTTTTACTTGGAAGTTTTTAGGAAACACAGTTCTTCTTAAGGTAGCATGAGATTCTACTATGGCTTTATTTCTATTTCGTCAGCATATACTATTTTGATCAAATATAAAAGACACAGTAGCAGATAATGCACTCATAAAGTAACAGTCTATTTATAAAAAGACGTAGGTAAACGTTTTGGATAACCATCGAAGGTCCGACCACTCGTTGAAAGCGACAGTCGGGACCGGTTTGTAACTATTACACCGACCGCGGCGAATGGGAGAATCAAAAGCTTTACAACAGAATTCGAAATATATTGAGGAATGCTGGGAGACTCGTGTAAGTATGTCCACTTGTCTAGCAATGCTTAAGAAAATTAATAATTGTTCGATGTCAAAAGTAGTAAACTAGCAGGTAATCCTGCTTTCCTGAAGTTGTTTAAAAATGTTAAAATCTGGAATATACTGTAAAACTGATTAGGTACAGTTCAACATTCAAGAAATTGTTTTTGAGAGTCACTTATGAGTTTGTCGATAGATATCTCACAAAATAACTACGTATTGCCAAAATTATTAACCAAATATTAGAACGAAATTACACAAAAATATTATTAAGACCGTCTTTGTTCTTGCAGAAGTAATTCTGAAATTAATTAAGAGTTGCGTGAAAGCCGCAGTAACCTGGCCCAGACGTCTACTAAACCCACATCAAGCCAAACCAAAGGTTTTTAGGGTTACGTACCCAAAGGGTACAACGGGACCTTATTACTATGTGATGTGACGCTGTCCGTCCATCGATCTGTCTGTCTGTCAGGCCGTATGTCATGATAGTCGGCTGTTTTTTTCCAGATTTTTTGTTGCCGCTGTAGCAAAAAAAAAAACGGAAAACTAATACAAAATAAATGTTTCAGAGAGCCCTCACATTGGTACATGACTTTTTGGCCGTTTAATAGATAATGATACAGAACCCTTAGCGCGCAAGTCTGACTCGTACTTGACGTTCTTTTATTCACACATCAATTCACTCACTATGAAGTTGTGTGTATGACGCTGACATTTCTAATTTCTTCATTAATTTCGTTGCTAATGAGAATGAAGTTATTATAAAGTAAATTATTTGTAGACTTAGCGATATCGTTTTAATCAAAATGGAACAAGTAATCCTTTTGTAATAAAGTCCAAGTAAGTAATTAAAACCGCTCTAAAGTCGTGCAAATAATAATAAAAAAATTGCCGGATTTTTCTTTAATCATTTCACTACATATTTAAATATTTTATCGTTCAGCACCAAGAGTAATGCATAGGTAAGTGATGATTGCATGAAAATTCGTTCAGTGGCTTTTCACTTTATCGCGTCCAGACAGACAGCTAAGCAGACAGACTTTGTTATGTTGTGAAGATACAAATTATATCTCCAATCATCATGAGCCCTGAACTGAACAACTACACGCTATCATCAAGAAAAACAAATGAATGTCACAGAAATGCTTCAAACTATACGTGCATATAATTGATTGCAGTGTGCATTGATTACAATAATTAATGCAAATTACAAATTACGTAATTATGATCTATCAAGTTTATGATGTAATCGGAAAGGTAAAACAACGCTTTTCTTATTGAATTTATTGATTGTCATTGCGCGTAAGTAAATGTTTTGATAATCTATACTGATATAATCTATTTATTTAGGACAACCAACAAATCTTACACTATAATAGTTACAATGTTCTTATAATATTTTAATTCTTATGCTAAGTGTAGACTTAATTATAGGTTGCCACAGCATGCATAACGCATGTTATGCGTTTGCGCAACAAGTTAAACTTTTCCCGTTTAATTTGTTGTTTTGTACAATTTGTAATTTCGTGTTCTAAAAAAAAGACAAAACAAAAAATATTCAAACATAACTTATGATGCATGAGCATGAGTTTACAGCTATAATTATAACATTTTAAAGGAAACCAAACAAGTTAATTTGACATTTAAAGAAATGTCAAAGATAAGCGAATTTTTTTTTTTGCAAAAATATAAGCCTGTTTATCATGTCGTGTGTGTAATGTTAAAATCCATTTTTGTTATAGACCTAGACGTTTAGTGAAACGGCTAGTTACTTTCTTAAATATGAGATTCTTTATTAATCTGAAGACAGAATACTGAATCATCACTTAATTTTAAGTGCTGCTCAAGCGCCATTTTATCTCTGTTACACATACGAAAATTGCTTCGACAGAAAAACTTTTAAGTAAGACTTAAGATTATAGTGCCACCGAATCTTGTGTGCAGTTGACAGCTGTCAGTTTTCACGGGACGGCTGACTTATTTGTACAGACAACAGCACATCAAGTTACCACAATCTGTCAAATTTCTGCACTCGATTTTCAACCTTATCACAATGGAGGTAGGTTTATGTTTGATTGGTAAAATTTGACAGATTCGTATACGTTGACCTGCTGTTGTCTGTACTGACTGACAGCATCTGTCAACTGCACCAAAAACGGTCAGACTCAAAATAACGTTTGAGTATTTAGGGGTAAATCTTGTTCCATTATGTCCGATCTTGTCTCTTCATTATAATTTATGTTTGTTTACGTTAATTTGCGTTAAATTATAAATTGGAAAAAATACATTGCTTTGCATAATTTAATATTGTTTTACAATCAACCTACTAGTCGGCTGTGGCAAAATCTATATCTATATATTACATATAATAAAACAGTAAAAAAATCGTGTCTGTACATTTCATATTTTTACAAAACAAAATATGTAGGGTTATTAGAAATTGAAAGAAGAGTAAGAATTCGAAAAAAAAATTTTGTCTGTTTGTATGTTTGTATATTTGTATGTTTGAATGTTTGTTTGTCTGTTTGCACACGCTAATCTCAGGATCCACTGGACGGATTTTGATGAAACTTGGCAGGCATATAGCTTATATATCAGAATAACATATAGGCTATTTTTTTTTGGAAATTCGCTCTTTAAGGGGGTAAAAAGGAGGGGGTAAATTTGTATGAAACTCCGTCAGTTTTGAAGCTAATTCGATTAAAATTAATATTTGGCTATTTGGTTAGAAATTAAGAATGACGCAATAATTATTTTTGGAAATTCTGCCTTAACGGGGGTGAAAAAGGGGGGGTAAGTGTCTATGAAACTCCGTCAGTTTTTAAGCTAAATCGATGAAAATTAAAGCTGTTTCTGCCCTTCGTTGTGTGACGGTGTCGCTGTTTGGACAGCTTTATGTAGCTTTCTCGCGCGTAACTAGCTCCGATAAGTGTTCACTTTTACCGATAGATGGCTTTGTCCATACATTCTAAAAAGGCAGTCAATGCATTGCAATGGTATGGTATGATAAGTCTGAAACATCTGGAATCGACTCGCGCAACCCGTCGTTTCCCCGGGCTCTTAGAATTCGATATCAGACGTTTAAGATCTTTCATTTTGACGAACCGTTATCGCTGGCATAAGCGACATGTTCCGCATACGAAGTCGCGGGCAGAAGCTAGTAAATTAATATGTAGATTCTCACGCTAAAATTGGGCAATCTTTGTGAGTCTGTTTCTTTTTTTATCAAGCCTACTTTTGCATTATATATTTTTATAAAAAAAAAAACAAATTGAATTAATTTAATTAAGGCTACTTACGCATTTCTATTTGAACCATATTTAAAGTTCATTATGAAAATGAAGTTTGACAAAATTTCATCGAAATAATATTAATACTTATTTCGATTTTGTCAACGTCATCACTCTACACTCTACATAGAATAATTTTCAATCCAAAAGGCAGACTAAAAAATCCAAATGGTTTTTTTGTCTGGTCATAATCACAAAATAATTATTTTGTCATAATATCATAACGACATAAACAAAACCAAAAAAATGCAAATCATGTCGGTAGACGTAAATCACAATTCGTAAATTCGTCTCCTCTCGAAAACTTAAAGCGGCGAGTTTTGTTGTTCGATGATAGGCATGAAAATCATAAAATGGGGCACACTGACTTACTAATGTTATACTTAAAGCTGAAGAGTTTGTTTGTTTGTTTGTTTGTTTGAACGCGCTAATCTCAGGAACTACTGGTCCGATTTGAAAAAATATTTCAGTGTTAGATAGCCCATTTATCGAGGAAGGTTATAGGCTTCTTTTTATCCGGGTGCGTGCAGTAGTACCCACGGGAAAACCGCTGGCGGAAGCTAGTCATACAATAACATCAATGCAGTGTAGATGTTACAGTTATAACCCGTTTTTAGATAGAACGCGTTTTCCCTAGTTAGAAATAGTTTTTACTAAATGCCTTTGTTACAACTAGAAATAACTAATACTCAAAATTTAATATCAGTTAAAACTAGTTCTTACTAGACAACACGCGTTTGTCCTAAGCGAGTCAGTCAAAACTGTTCTCAGAGTTCATCGTACCTTATTCTTAATTAATGTTCCATCATGCAGCAGGCATGATTTCTGTTACGAATCGCTGTAAATCCGACTCCACGTAGACTTGTCTGCCCTTCCCCTAGAGTGTTTTTCAAAATCGCGTAGGCGCGGAGGGGCGAGGCGGGCCGCGAGTTGAGGAGCAGGTGGTTGTAACACTCGCCACCGCGGCTGAGGCTGGCCGGCAGTGCCGGCCAGCAAGCCGAAGCTGCGGTGGTGAGCGTTAAACCTATCTGCGACGATAAACTCGCGTGGGACCGCCGGAGCCCCGCAGCGCCGGAGCCGTGACAGAAATCATGCCTGCTGCATGATGGAACATTGATTAAGAATAAGATACGATGAACAGTTTTAAAACTAGTTTTAACTGATATTTAATTTTGAGTATTAGTTATTTCTAGTTGTAACAAAGGCATTTAGTAAAAACTAGTTCTAACTAGGGAAAACGCGTTCTATCTTAAAACGGGTTGTAACTGTAACATAGACAAGGAGTCTCACTCTAGTTGCTTTGCATAGGTGGTAATAATATCCTCACAAACTATAGAATACTTTCTGTACTAAACTAAAAAAAATAATTAGTACAGGCGTACGGCAAAGCATTAAATTATACCCACGATAACAAGCATTCGTTCGAAATGTTACATATTAAATTGTTTGCTCATGAAAATGTAATAAAACGCTTTTAATATGCGTGCTAACAGCTCCAAAGTACGTATGATACATTATCTGAATTACATAACGCCCTTGGCTGGAAATCCGTGGAATACCATTAAAGTTGAACATTTAAGGAACTAATTGGTCTCCCGCGGTTTCACCCGCGTTCCGTGCGAAATACTACCCGTACCCAGACAAAATACAGCCTATGTTACTCGGGGATAGACTAGCTTTCCGACAGTGAAGGAATTTTTCAAATCGGTCCAGTAGTTTTTAAGCCTTTAGGGTACAAATAAACAAACAAACAAAAAAAAAATTTCCTCTTTATAACATTAGTATGGATGAGGATGTATACCACGCGAACCCATAAACCTTACAATACCTTGACCGAATTAAAGCTGTTTACTTTCACAGGGGACGAAATTAATTCAAATTTAATTAAAGGTCGTGCGTGTTTCGGGGGCAGTAAAGTTTTAAAAGAAGTGTGAAAGACTTTCTTCGGAATAACAGAAGGTAAGAAAGTTGTTGTTAATTAAAAAAAAGTGTGTGACACTTGTGATGGATTTCGAAGTCCAATAAACCTTAAAACTCGAGGAATATAATGAGTAGCGTTACTGTAAGGCTGAGGCCAAAAGGGCGTAATTTTGTGAGTTGTGAGTAGCAGAATTTCGGTCGCAGAAAATCTGCTACATTCGGTTTCATACAAAAGTCCTATTTGATTCACATGGAAACGCAAAATGAGTTGTCATTTTTGTTAGTAACGTTTTTCTGCGACCGAAATTCTGCGACTCACGACTCAAAAAATTACGCTCGATTGGCCTCAGCCTAAGCTAATACGTTTCCGTTATCTAAAAGCACGCATTTCACCATCATTTCGACCGCATAACACCTCATTAGAAGAAAATGCCAAACACTAGAAAGCAGCAAGTTACATCATTAAACTGAAACACAATTAAAACAGTTCGCAATCAACAGCTAGGAAGGAAATTATTTAACCAAAGGAAATGTTTCTACCAATACCAACGCATCCTTTTCGAAACTTGTTTACAGTTTCTAACACCGAAAACACTAGTCGTGATGGCGTGTTTTGTATCAATAAAGTACATTGAGTTATTACTCGTGTTTAGGAAACTAGAACGAAATTCAGTTCTTTGCTATTTATATGTGTGCTACTGTACAAGATTTTGGGAAATTGGTACAGCACTGGATTTGCTGAATTCTAGAACGATAGTTGTCTGATTGCCTGTCTAGCTTGAAGAAAAGCAATGAAAGTAAGGTGGGAAAAAAATTTAGGTCTTGCAGATTAATGGCTGAACCTAACATTAATCAGTCATCAATCACTTTCAGGTGTGCTACCGCCTCAAATTAGCTCGGAAAAAATCGGTATCTTTAGGAGCCGGCAATAACATTTCACTTGTAATTTTTATAGTTCATACTACCAGAAAAACATCGATCATTATTGAGAACACTCTATTTCTTATGTGATCAAATACCAGCACGTGTACAGACGACAGCACATCAAGTTACCACAATCAGTCAAATTTCTGCAACCGATTTTCAACCTTATCACAATGGAGGTAGGTTAATGTTTGACTGGTAAAATTTGACAGATTCGTATACGTTGACCTGCTGTCGTCTGTACATAAATAGTTGAATAGGCATATTTACATTTTTTCAGCCCGGATATAAAACAGAGGTTACAGCTCTTTGTCTGTACAGCCTTCGCGAAGGTTAAACCTTTACCATGCTTCCAATAGAATGCAAGTCAAACCCTGTCAAGTTCAGTAACTAATAGAGTACGCGAGGTCGCGTGAGGTCGATACTACAAAGACGAGGGAATCACGTATTTCGATAACCGCTACCGATGTTTAGGAATTTGACGGTTAGGGCTGTTTAGCAGTCGGATATTATGTGAAGAAATAATGTTATTGAATTTAAAAAAATGTGGAAAATGGCTGTCATGTTATTGGCATGTGAATATGTGATGT
>NWSH02000613.1:8623034-8658116 GCA_002382865.2 Heliothis virescens | reverse complement strand
TTTTTTTTCGTTATAATGGGTCTTCAAAAAAATCAACGCGTCCAAAGTTACATCACCCAAACGCGATCTAATTTTGTTACAAAGTAAACCAGCTGAAGAAAAGATCCTCTCAGGTTCAACACTCGTCAGGATTAGTTAGAAGGTGGTCAAAAGCTTTTGATAAATGTCGCCCACGATCGCCTCCATTCTCAAAAAGTGCCATTTCAATTCTTACATTCGTTTCAATGTCATCATTCTGCGTTACAACACGTTCAAAAAAAATCCCGAATGTATCGAAAATCCCGGTTCTTTGTTTTGAATTCCCGGTTCTTTTATTACTACAAAAATACCGGGATTTCCCGGTATTTTCAGTACCGGGATTTCCCGGTTCTATACACTAGGTGCAACTTCGTGGAAGTCAGACACAAATATGATCACTATTCACTTTCAAAACTATCATGTAGACTTCTACAAGCGAAAACATTGTTGGAATCAATTTAGCAATTGCAAAGATTCCTACTATAAGCTTCAACATTTTTAGGTGACAGAGTGCCCCATTTTTTCTCCTAGGGCAGGGGTCGGCAACCTTTTGAGTCAAAAGAGCCAAAAGTTACAATTTACAACATTTTTAAGTTTTCAAAGAGCCACAAACAGTGGCGGCGCTAGACCAAGTGTGTACGTCGGCGACATGCGACATAAGTTCGTGAAGCCAAGGGTGGATCCAGCTTTTGTGCTAGGGAGGGGGGGGGTTGGTCACACAGTTGTGGTCAAGTACCAATACATAATTTTATTTTGATAATGTATACATGAAGAAATACATAGAAACGTAGTATGAATGCGCGAGCGAAGCGAGCGCGAAATTTTTTCAGCTCGACGTGTAAACATCGTAAAGAAAAGGGCACGAGTAGACTGAGCGCGATTTCTTTTGACAGTTTTAGGTCAAGTCAAAAAAATATCTAATTTTCAAAATGTATCTCAGGTACCTACTAAAATATTGTAAGGCTGAAGTTGCCACGATTTGTTTAAGTTAATTTGTGGAGGAATAAAGCAAGGAAAAAGACAGGCAATCTATACTTATAATAAATCTGTAGAGAGGTCAATACTGTACATTNCGAGCGCGAAATTTTTTCAGCTCGACGTGTAAACATCGTAAAGAAAAGGGCACGAGTAGACTGAGCGCGATTTCTTTTGACAGTTTTAGGTCAAGTCAAAAAAATATCTAATTTTCAAAATGTATCTCAGGTACCTACTAAAATATTGTAAGGCTGAAGTTGCCACGATTTGTTTAAGTTAATTTGTGGAGGAATAAAGCAAGTAAAAAGACAGGCAATCTATACTTGTAATAAATCTGTAGAGAGATCAATTCTGTACATGAAATATATTTCCAAAATAACTATATGGGCGTGATTAGGGATCGATACTGATGTCAAAAATGCAATCAGTAGAATTTTAGTCTGTCTGTCTGTATAATCGTTTAGAAACAAAAACTACCCGACAGATTTTAACGAAACTTGGTACAATCATTATTCATACTCCTGAGGTGGTTATAGTATACTTTTCATCACGCTACAATCAATGGGAGCAGAGCATAATCTTTGATTATGACGACCCGTTGTCGCTGGCATAAACGACATTTTCCGCGAATGAAATCGCTAGCAGAAGCTAGTATGTAATATAAATGCGCGAGCGAAGCGAGCGCGAAAAATTTTTTCAGTTCGAGGATTACCTAAACATAGGAAAAAGTGCACTTAGGCCTTTACAAGCACTAATGAAAGCCAATTCAAAATATAGGCCTGGAAGTTAATTCATAATTAATTTAGTTGCACATTCCATTTTGACCACCATTAAGACCCTCACGAACCGCCCTTGGCGAGGCCTTTACTTCGCAGTGAAAAATCGTTAAATCAAGTGGACCAGATTAAAAAATAATCGAGTTTTATTGTTAATAAAATGATGACGAAAAATAATCACACACATAGAAATTGAAGTAGTCAAACCTTTCAGCGTGCAGACTCACTGTCCTTTTCAGTATTGTGTCGTAAGTTAAGTTTAGCCGCTATTTCAGCTTCGATTATCCGAACTGATAACGCGGATATTCTATCTTCTCAAATAGATTTTTATAAATTTCAACTTTAAGAAACTTCTCTCAGCGGAAGCTGTGCTAACCGGAACTGTGAGCATAATTCTAATTTTAAAATAAATTAATAAATGTTAAAATAGTAAAATTCATTATCAGCTGCCTAGCTTTCTCCGGAATCGTTCGGGGTCGGCAATCTAAACCAGGATGACTGGCGAAACGAAAATAAAAAATAGGTAACTAGTTTTTCTGCGAGGCCTCCTCAGGAATCAACGTAAAAGTGGCTGAGAGATAGAAATGGTGCCGAATCTTTGTTAATCGATTGAGAAAGTTCTTTAATTGGTTTTTATTTTATAAAATAAATAATATTTGTGTATGGAACTAAAGAGCCGCAGCTTCCCATCCAAAGAGCCGCATGTGGCTCGCGAGCCGCAGGTTGCCGACCCCTGGCCTAGGGCACTGAGCAAGCTTGGTGCACTGCAAGTTAACAAATATTAGAAATAGAATACTGGTCATGATGTTGACTACTAATATATTTTCTCTTAGCAGTAATCATAGAACTTGTGTTGGCATTGTTTGGCACTTGAACTCGACGACGGTTTGCCAACACGATATCTGGCGCCTGTGAGCGTTGCGGTCAAACTGCACTCCGTAATATATTACCTTCTACATCACAGCCAGGAGGTAATGACCTAAGTCAATGTTAAAACGGAACACCATGTTGTATGTCGATTAAGATAGAAGATACGGGTATGCTGAAGCAGTTGTTTTTCATCTGTCCCTCAAAACTATCAGGGGTTTTCCACTCCAACTTACAGTGAAAAATGTAAAACCCGAAAATTATAAGCGAAAGCGTACTTAAATATTTCCCCAAATCGTAAAGTTCACATATTTGATAACTTACATCTAATTAAAGTAAGCACTCACTGGACAGAGTTTGTAACAGACAAGACAAATCCAAACCTCCTTTGAAACTAACAAATGGAACACGCTTTGTGCACTTGCGTGCAAAATACGGAGACACGTCATTGTACAATTATATTGTTACACGCTTTTATTGTATACTAGCTTTCCGTTCCGCCCGCGGCTTCGCCCACGTGTAATTCGGTTATATATAGCGTTTTTTAATGATCTCGACAGGGCTTTTTCTTCCACAGGCTGTAATCTTGTTACAACTGGAATTAAAATGACCTCTCCCGCTCTGGGTGGAACGGAAGGGAGTGTCAGACTTTTACTGACTAAAACCCACCTCGTTCCTTCAGTTGCCCTTTGCGTTCCGGGGCCACGGTATCTCGTTAGAACTTTCCCGCAGCCCCGGCTCAGTTTATCCCGTTTCCCCCCCTTGGGGGTTGACATTTCAAAAATCCCTTCTTAGTGCTCACTTATGTTACTAAAGGAACCTCTGTTCAAAATCTCAGACTCCTATACCGAGCGGTTTCGGCTGTGCGTTAATAAATCAGTCACCCAATCGCACCCCCTAAATCACGATTGGAGGGTAGTTTGAAAAAACTTATAATGTCAAACATATTTACTTGCCTATGTACGTGTTCATGCCAAGTTTCAAGTTTATAAACCCAAGGAATAAGATTTTTCATAGAAACGTTTTTACCCCTTTCCCCCCCCTTGGGGGTTGAATTTCCAAAAATCCTTTCTTAGTGCTCCCCTACATATCCCAAGGAACCTACATTCCAAATTTCAGCTGTCTACGACCAGTAGTTTCGACTGTGCGTTGTCTGTCAGTCAGTCACTCAGTAACGGAAGAGTTTTATATATATAGATTGAATGCGACGATTGTTATGGAAACTGCGGTGTGTAATCACTATTCTATAGCGTCAATGCCGATAACTGCTCAACATTTACTGAAGTGCTAAATGTTTTAATGGACAGTGACGTTCACAGCAAGCCTATAAGCGATATATATCCATATTTTTACATTACTATCCAAAAGTGTGTTAATGTAGATTCAATAGATAAGAAGAATCTACGCGTAACATTGATTAAATCTGCATAATTATTGAACGGTTGCAAAACATCGAAATCATAATTAGCGCCATCAAACATGAAGTCACGCATCTAATTACAGAATTAGGGCTGTTCTTGAACTAATTTTGCCAGACACATATAGCTGCCAATTACTGACGACCACGAAGGGCCAGGCCTAGCATATGGCAAGTAAAAATTTGTTGTGAATACCACATATTGTGCTCTCCCGGCGACAGAAAAAAAATATACCCCATGCTGAGCTTGGAATTATGTCTCATCTGCCAGTAATAAAGTTATTGGTTATTTTTATTCGGGTAAAAGTTCATAAATTCATACCAAATTGGAGCACAATGAACAAGAAATTAATAGCTGTAATGGTTGAAGTGTTTTGTTTAAAAAGAAAATCTCCTTTTTTGAGGAGGTATTCATTTGAAAGGCTCTAGAAAAATAACAATAATGATCCAAGAGTAACAGAAATTGAAGGATTTAAAGATGAAAAGGATCACAAAAAGCATCTCATTGAACGAATAAAAAGAATCGCTAACCCTTTTACATAAAGACTTTGATGTATAAGACAAGATAATGACGTTACATAATAGGAAGCGTTATAAACAACCCTCGATTTGGATATCAATACAATACAAAGAGCCTTTTAGGGAGCCACGCAAGGCCAGACATGTATGTGTACCTGGCCTTCGATTATCTGTTGATTATATTTAAGAGGGAGACCGAAGCCCTATACATAGCATATATTTTAAATTTAAATCATCACACCTTGAGCATTGGCAACGGAATGTGCGGTATATGATCAAAATAACAACGCAAACTAATGCAATTGCTCAAACTTGACTAACAGAATACACTGAAGTAGTAGCAACAGCGTATCACATGTCCAAATATCCTTTCAAGTTAATTAAACAGCAATTTCTAATTGTATCAAACAGTTGCATTGTGGAAGTTTAGAAGTAGATGGAGTAATTAGCATTCCTGAAATTACATTACGGCAGAATGCTACGCTCGTACGTCGCATAAAACAAGCCAACTGTTGTGAGAGTGTGAAAATAAGTGCTTTGCTCATTAGGGACTCGCATATGGTAGAAAATTACTGTTGCTACAGAGACATATTTTGCCTAAATACATTTTAAATATTCTCGACTTTAAAAAGAATTTCTAATGATAAACAAATTTAGAGTGATAGAATGCTTTGTCGACACATAACGGACGATTCGATCATCACGGGCAATTTGTTAGAATAAACTAACATCTGTCCAAATGTTTAGATGTGTGTGCAATCAGCAACAACTCAGATTGACGAAGCATCACGAATGCAACAATCGTTGCAAATTAAAATTCAGATTGAAAGCTGTCTAGCGTGGCCGTTGGCAGACGACGGACTTGTGTCATGCCAAATGGTTCATTTGGACTTTTGATTTGAACCTTGCGAGCTCGACTATGTGGCTGCATAGCGGCATGGCCTATATTTTGAATGTCCTTATTCCGTCACATTTTTACTTAAAGACTGTATGTCTGCGACTTATGCAGTAATACTTCTACAGAATCGTGACTTTTCTGTGTTGTTGTTGTCATTTGAAGTGCTGATTGGAAAAGTGCCATCGTAATATACGAAAACTGTTTCATTAGGACTTTCTTGTGCGTTCTCTTTCAAGGTTGTGACATTCGTGACTCTCACCTTGTACTATTAAGAGTTAGGTGGGAGTGGAGTCTCGTTGTCTCGGATAACATGACTACGTTAAAGTACCTCATTTATTTGCCGATGTTTACAACAATCTTGGCACACCTTTTATGTGAAAAAAGGGTATTTTACATCCCAAGTTATTCATGGAGTAACTACGCAAGTCGTTTCAATTTCATCGAAAACATTGTTCAAAATTTTTACCTTTTTGTGCAAGAGTAAAGATAGTCATGTAAGAGGAGTATCTTAACACTATCGTTTGATATAATTTTGACCGTTTTATATCGCCGTCTATCTTTATTTATATTATTGATTAAATTATTTATTGCCGCTTTGAAGTAATGTAATCATAATGTGCCAGTTTTAATTTATTTAATCACAAGCCCATTAAAGAGGTTGAGAGGTTTGGAGGAACTCGTGTTATCTGCTTTGCCAATTTGTGGGAATATGGATCAGCGCAATAATTTTAGCTTTATTTTATAAACAAAAAGATGGTAATACCAATTAGAAACATTTTTTTTATGAGCCTGCAGTATCGAAATTGATAAAGCCCACGGAATATAAATTAATGAGAGCAATCTGTATCCTTTTTATTAACCAGGTAGGTATGTTACCTTCATGAGTTCAATGTAAAAGAAATACGAGATATAACTACTCATCGACCATATTTTTATACGACACTTAACGATGACAGTTGAAAGCACTTAAGTCCAATATTTATTTCAGATAGTGGGCAACTACTCAATATTCCATTTAAGTATCGTCACCGAGGTCATGGTGCTTCCGTGCCGCCATATTAGTTTATTTATAGACCTCATCGCAGGAAGTCAACTCAAAAACTGTTTCTTAATCTTATGCCATGCGCGACCGAACGGAACTCGCCAATGCTTCCTATTGTTACCAACTTTTAAATGGCTCATTCGATTTTCAAACAATTGTGTTTTATTTTTTCTTTTATTACGAGGTGATTTGGGCAATTCATTTTTGAACAGAGAAAAATGCACGCAAGTGTAATATATAACATCTTCTACCTAAAATGTGTCTGGCTGTAGAATAATCATGACTGCATAAATACATAATCTAAACATCTCAATTGAAGTATAAACAACAAGAATATGTATTAGCAATTGAAAACAAAAGGGGAATACATAAAATATTCATGTTCAGTGATATTGCGAACAGCGAATGGAGACCGCCCGGTATCATGTTATTCTCGCAGTTTTGCTTTTGTTTTTTATACTCTGTTATTTCCGCCGTTCTCATAACAGTCCGAAACTGAAATGAAAAGTTGAAATTTTAATGAGACATTCACTCTATTAAAATTCACTGAAGAGCTAACAGCTGAATCACAGTATGAATCAGTGACCGGATGTGTACTTATGAATTATAGATTTCTAGAATCGAAAATGGGTCAAACAGTTACAATTTATACGTGGGTACTTTACGTTTCGTAAATAAAATGCAAGTACCCGCGTGCTGTTGATGTTTGTGGTATCGAAATTCGAATACAGAACATATTTCGGTCAACCGATTTAGATCATTGCGGTGTCATTCACCCCGATCGGATACACTGAAACCATTGACCTGTATATAAGATAAAGCTTAAAACTGGGCTCGAGCCAGTTTATTGCGACATTATCGGATATCGAGCTACTGCCGCAGCTTCCATGCGGTTATCGGCAATAAAGCAGGAGGATATTGAACGGCCATTAAGTGGCATCGGAAGTATTCGTAGGTGAACTCAATTAAAAACTGCTGTATGGGTTACATCAAAAGTGGGGAAAAATTAAAAAAATAATCGATGCTTATTTGCATAAAGGGTTAAAAATTCTAGGAAGATTGGCTTTCTTCCATGGATAAAAATACATTCAGGTAGTAATCGCATGATCAATCAATCACATTTTTAGTTTCATTTACCAGATACTAGGATCACTTAATATCCTGTGACCTTCTCCAAGTTGTGGTCGTCGCCAATTACATCAAATCGGATACGGCGCTTAACCATGAAAACTTAATAGACAGCAGTTTCATTTAACGTCCAAGGTTAAGTTGTTTAAAGTAATAAGTTAAGAAATAACAACAATGCTCTTCAATTTCAATTTCAAAGATGTCTGAATTTCGATAGAAAAGCGTAATTGCTCGCCAGGGTGCTTCAAGTCTTCTTAGTCTTTCTTCAAGTCTTAATAGAATTAATTGGAGAACCAGCGAACATTGAACAGGTCCTACTTTTATAACCTCTCATCCGGGTTCTGTTCGGAACAAGGAAATTCTTTGACAGAATATTTATTGCTTATTGAAAACGCGGCCTCCAAGATAAGGCTATTTGAATTAAGGTCCTCTGCATCGAACCTTTTAAACTTCTTAATAAAATTATCCATTCTTGAACAAAAGGACCGTGTATTCTTTCCTACTTCGTTTCTAAAATAAGGTATATATTTTGTTAATGATCTTCACCTTTTCCTGGAGCACGATGTGTAGTTGAGGCGTAAGATGCAGTAGAGAATACGAGAAATGAACTTCAACGAATTCCCAACGAGTGTCGACAAATTATGACAATTAGGGAATACGTGAGTCGTATGAGCAAGCTTATTAGACAACTGCGAGAATGCCAAAAGAGTGTCAACTTAGTTATTCTGCGAACGGGCTGGTGATTCGCAAGCATGCTCCACGTACATGACATTAATCAAATCAGAGCACGAGGAATCCCCAGCAATGCTCACATGTCACACGATACATAAATCTCATTACAATATAAAAGCTTCTCTCAGCACTGTCTGCTGAATATGTTTTGATTTTTATTATTTGATCGTATTTACTCCAAAAGAGAGCAAATCCACTTATTCTGTGAATACAAATAACAATTCTGAACGACTCGCCGGTCCTTGCGTAGTGTCACGTAAAAAAATCACAAGATTTTATTACAATTGTGATAACTAGACCTTGTAGTGAGATTGCAACAGTTTAATATCGTAGTTACCAACAAAACAGTCTCCTCTAACATAACAATGTAGTAACAACGGATGCATTAATTACTCTATTAATATTTAACGACGAAACGCATTGTCTTCAAGCCTGCATCCTTAGATAATAAAGAGTCCAGCGATCCGCGCGCGAGTATGATACACAAATATGGCGACTGCAACATGGCCGCCAGTAGCGGGGATTGCGTTGGGATTGCATTATCCATATTCGATACGAGGTGTGCCGTATACCTACGTGACCAGCAACATGTTTTTAATCACGATACCTTGATTGCTAGTGTCTCTACATCTTAGGAAAGTCACACGCAAGAATATCAATGAATACTTAGAATCCTATCTTCTAAAGTCTAAGTCGTGATAAAACAGTGACATAGAACGTACTCTCATAGTATCAAATTATACGATATTTGTGTGCGTATTCATCATGCCGTATGACGCTAAGCCGAGGATTAAATCAGCTGGACAGTCACGGTAATCCAATTTAACTAAACATGTGCTACAATGTGATAATCTGACTGGCCACGAGTCACCGCGCTTGAGGGCGAAATGCCAAGTTAATATAACCATACACATAAATATGGACATTCTAGACATGCATATTGCATAAGCCTTTCAAGACAGCTCTAAAAGCTATTGCAGCCATTCAGATATCAATGTTTTATTTTTTTCCTCTGTTTCTACTGCAAACTGGATTCAAAGATGTCTTCGCAGGCAAGCCTAGTTGGAAGCCTCGATCTGAGAGCCAATGAACTTCAACAATCGACACACTTAGCCAGTAGACAGAACTTATCAAATAAATTATTCCCTGAATAAACACCCGCATCTGCGTGTGGTCGGCTCGTATTTTTAATTCAATAAAAATATATTCTCGATCGAACTGTAGGTCGGGCAACGCTCTCTTCAGGGATGTTATTAATACTATTAATGAAGTGGGTTCCAGCCTTTATTTTGTCAACTATATTATTTTATGCGTCATTTCCGTGGGATGTGTGATCAGTAAGTTTACCTTTTCTGTAGTCTCCATGAATTCTTCCAAAGAGCTAAAGTTGAGCCACTCACAATGGATGGGAATGGCAAAATGTTAGATACCATTCAAGATCAGGAATATTTGCAGATGTTATTATAATAGCTCCTTTCTTTCCAAATAGGTTAAACCACAGTACGAATGAGTCATACTATTCTTGGGAAGGTATGCGGTTTTAACCGACATTGACAGCAGTTAAGGCCACCTTTTGTGGGGTCACTTGAAAGCCTGTAATGAGCCGTAATTGCCTCCTAGTCTACTGCATTGTGTTGGCACCATACCCCTATCGATTTATCGACTTCAAAGACATAATTTGAATAATTGAAACACGTTCTTTTTTTAGTAACGAACATGAAGTTTCAAGTCTATCCAAATGATTTTATCAGTTTTGTGCCAGAAACGCAAATTAAAAATAAAAACTCTGAAGAATAAAGGATGTTTGCAAGTACAATTTTCCGCGCAATAGAGACTTTTACAACAGCCGAGGAAACTGGATCACGTTTCATTTCTCCATAAGGCTGCAGTTCCACTAAGAGATGAACCATGCTGCCTAGCTACCGATGTGTTAGACACCCGATAGTGTAACTCGATTTTGAAAGCATAGCTTACCGTAACTCGAGCGGAACAATCTTATTGGCGGAAATCAGACGCATCCATAGCAATAGCAACAACGTTTAGCACATCTCTAGTACCGCAACTAATTCAGTTAAAAGGAACCAAGCATCGGAACTGTTTGATGAACCTCACCAACCGGGAGTTCCCATCGATACCTAATTAATGGCCTTACACTAACCGAACTTCAATTATCGTATTTAGTGACAAAAAGTTAATTGAATAGGCTGAGAAAAAGTTTGCGGAAAGAATCGTGGAAACTACCGTTTAGTGTAACAGGTGTACTAACTAGATTCGAAGTAAACACAATAATGAATCGATTATTACCGATCGACTAATAAAAACGATTATGAGTTCGTAGTATAGTTCGTAAGTATCCGTTAATATAATTAATCGATTAAATGAATAATTTTTTGAGGTAGATAAAAAAAAACAATGAAGCTACAGGGAGGGTTATTCGGCTGCCTAATATTTACTTAACATTGGTTGATTGGGTCATGGCGGATAATAAAATAATTGTTATTTAATTACTTTGATATTGTAGTATTATTTCTACGTATTAAGGCCGTAAGCGGAGATATTTACAACAGTTTATCGCGCGGATGAGTGAGAGTAAATATTGATTAACCAATAAAGTGTATCCGTTATGAATTATGATACATCATATTAACACAATTACAGAGAATGCGTGAGTCAAGAATGTTCTTTTAAAAACCGGAAAATAGGTATAATATTATTTTTTCTTTTTTGTCTTGGGTTTTGTACTGTTCGCAACCCAGATGATGATGAACATCGTATTAGGAACATACTTTAAAATGTGCTTATGCTTAGTACATACAAATAAAAAAAATAGAAGAGTCTATAGATTGTGTCATGTCAATCGAACATACAAAATCATCATCTTCCCGCCCTTATCCCAGTTTATTTGGGGTCGGCTCAGCATGTTTTCTTCTTTCATTCTCTTCTATTTGCCGTCATATACATATGTATACTTACAAAATGTAAAGAAAATTTTGGGTTTCCAAATGACGGTACTGAAACACTGTGTCGTAAAGGTGTTTGATTTTAAACGTGAATAAACTAGGCACAAATCTTAATTGGACGTATTCCAAAATACGCTAATTAGGTTATCTAGACAGTTATTAACCTAGTTATTCGTTTTAACTGTAGCCATTTATAGTCATCCAATTAGTACAGATTGTATGACAATTATGATTTAACAATATTCATCTGCCTAGCCTTTTTCCAATTAGGTATGTTGGGGTTGGCTTCATGTGTTTTGACAATATTTGAGATATTAAATGGATTTGTTAGCCAGAAAGCCAGAAAGTCTGACAACCAGTCTTGCTAATGGTTATCGGGTTGCCCGGGTAACTGGGTTGTGGAGGTTAGACAGGCATTCGCTCCATTGAAAACACTGGTTCTCAGCTGCATCCGGTTAGACTGGAAGCCGACCCCAAACTGATTGGGAAAAGACTAGGCAGACGATGAAATGGATTTGTTAGCCTAGCTCTTAAAACTCGTATAGTCACGTCGCGGTTGTTAATGTTTGGTTTATTTGGGCTTTATAAAACATGTGGATAATCCACAAAAATCTCGCACACATGTTGATCCTTACCAAGTAAACGTGCCATGTTAACGATTTGTTTAAAAACCGTGGCGGAAGTCAGATTAACGTGTAGAAATATGGCTCATTTTTGTCGAATTTGTTTTTTAAAACAGTTGTGAGGAAGGTTTTGAGTATGAATGTAGATGGATATTGCGGAAGGGGACGACCAAAGAAACGATGGATGGATTGCGTAAAAGTCGATATGGCTAGGAAGAATGTTACTTGTGAGATGACGGCAAATAGAAGAGAATAGAAGAAGAAAACATGCTGCGCCGACCCCAAATAGATTGGCATAAAGGCAGGGAGATGATGATGTTTTTTAAAACAGTGTTTTTTCAGGTTTAGGACATGCGATAAGTTCCTACAGTAAAATTTGAAGATGCATTATTTTTTTGGGAATGTTACCAATATTGTATGTCATAAAGTCAAAATGTAAAGTTTTTACTCTTCTACGCAAAAACTAATGGACGAATTTAGATGAATCTTGGCAGTAATATAGGTAGCCTAGGCTACTTTTTATCCGGGTATGGGAACTGGGAAGTAGGTAGTTCCCTCGGGAAGCGGGCGGAATCTAGCATTTTCATACTGGCTGGAACCACGCTCGACTGAATTTAATGCGATTGGGTTTGCTTTATAGTTTATTTATACTTAAGAAAAACCTATTCTTTCGTTTGTTTACTTAGGTTACTCACCTATTGTTGACCGATTTTATGCGATAATCTCATATTCACGGTTCATTTACAACTCAAGTGGGTACCTAACTTTCCAACCATTTAATAACTAAACAGTGCTATCGATTTAATTCATTTTCAGTAGAGTATCTTTGCGCCTAGCTAAGTAGGTGCAGACGCCAGCAGGACCTACCCGCATGTGTAAAATTTTATCAATCGAACATTAACCTTCCACTATTGTGATAAGGTTGAAAATCTATTGAAGAATTTTGACAGATTGAGGTAGGTTGATGTGTTAGCGTCTGTACTTAGTATGGAATGCAACATTTTATTATTGTATCTAAGGGTAAAGTGTATCGCCGTGAGTTAATACAGCTACCTAGTCATTATCAGTGCAGTTAGTTTGTAGGCATAGGTATTTTACCCTTTGAAAGCAAGCAGTAGAATCAGTAACTATCGTTCGTTAACAATATTGTAGACCATAGTCGTAGGTGATTTTTGAACTGCATATTTTGCAGTGAGTGTTTATGAGACGACAGCTGGCCAATCTAACCGAATCTGACAAATGTTACCACATGAACATTATAAACCTCCCACTATTGTGATAAGGTTGGAAATGTAATGAAGTATTTGAAAGATTGAGGAGGTTGACCTATACTCACATCAGTACCTGTACCTTTTGCCTACTTAATATTTATTGGTAAATTATGGAACAACAATACATAGGTAATAAGAGTTAGAATCGTTATCAAATCCGGATGACATGAAAATAATTTACATTTGCGTTATAAAATATGTAGGTAGGTAAGTAGGTATTGCATTACGTAGCAATTGTTTTTCTGTTCAATAATAATCGTATCGTCCACTAGGTAAATAAAGATAGCAGGTACTTTTTTGAGAAATTTATAAACTAATTCTCGATCATGTTATAACTAGTTTTTCACGATTTTATAATGTTGAATTACACTCCGATTTAGTTAAATTTACGGTTACGATAAATGCAATTGTATCATTCAAAGAGTACTATAGCAAAGTGTGGTATAGTCCAATAATGTTTACAAATTTTGACTTCGAACGTTTCAAAAACAAAGACGCTACACGAAAGTACTCCACCACCGAACACTCGCGTTTTAATCAACAATTTCACTTCAAATAACAAGCTAGCATTTAAAAGTATTTACCTAAATGTTCATAAAAGCATAACATACTTACAATATGAAGCATACTATGCCCAGACAGCTGTTGAATTCCCTTCTCTCCGATATCCCCCAACGCCGAACGAAAACACAACACTGTTTATTTAGTCTATTTCAAACAAGCTTCAACACCCCATTTAATTACTCCATTACCATAATCAACATTTCGACGCACTAATAGCTGTAATGAAATCAAAACAATTACATTCAGGGGTACTGTATTTATTTTTTGTCGACTGTTAGAACTGCGAACGCACAGTTGTCACGATAGCGACGTAACACACGTCTCGCTCGCTGATGTTCTCAGAACGAACTATTTTATTGTGTTAAAAATTTTATCGGTGTTTCGCTGTTTCTTCAAATGAATGAACGAAAACGAAGCAAATCAACTTGTGAACGAATGATTATGGCAAAATAGAATGGTTATGTGAACTATACACTGAAATGTTGCCAATGAAAATATGAAAACATAACCAGATGATTTCAGTCTATGGTTTTCAAAATATATTTTTTTATTTTACAGCCTGTTAGTTTTACCAGTTTTACTACCTCGATAAATAATTGATTTTTAAATAGATTCTTCTGAAAACAAAACTTGAATCTAATTTGTAAGATAAAAGACCAGTTCAAAGGTTCCCTGTTTCGNCATAAAGGCAGGGAGATGATGATGTTTTTTAAAACAGTGTTTTTTCAGGTTTAGGACATGCGATAAGTTCCTACAGTAAAATTTGAAGATGCATTATTTTTTTGGGAATGTTACCAATATTGTATGTCATAAAGTCAAAATGTAAAGTTTTTACTCTTCTACGCAAAAACTAATGGACGAATTTAGATGAATCTTGGCAGTAATATAGGTAGCCTAGGCTACTTTTTATCCGGGTATGGGAACTGGGAAGTAGGTAGTTCCCTCGGGAAGCGGGCGGAATCTAGCATTTTCATACTGGCTGGAACCACGCTCGACTGAATTTAATGCGATTGGGTTTGCTTTATAGTTTATTTATACTTAAGAAAAACCTATTCTTTCGTTTGTTTACTTAGGTTACTCACCTATTGTTGACCGATTTTATGCGATAATCTCATATTCACGGTTCATTTACAACTCAAGTGGGTACCTAACTTTCCAACCATTTAATAACTAAACAGTGCTATCGATTTAATTCATTTTCAGTAGAGTATCTTTGCGCCTAGCTAAGTAGGTGCAGACGCCAGCAGGACCTACCCGCATGTGTAAAATTTTATCAATCGAACATTAACCTTCCACTATTGTGATAAGGTTGAAAATCTATTGAAGAAATTTGACAGATTGAGGTAGGTTGATGTGTTAGCGTCTGTACTTAGTATGGAATGCAACATTTTATTATTGTATCTAAGGGTAAAGTGTATCGCCGTGAGTTAATACAGCTACCTAGTCATTATCAGTGCAGTTAGTTTGTAGGCATAGGTATTTTACCCTTTGAAAGCAAGCAGTAGAATCAGTAACTATCGTTCGTTAACAATATTGTAGACCATAGTCGTAGGTGATTTTTGAACTGCATATTTTGCAGTGAGTGTTTATGAGACGACAGCTGGCCAATCTAACCGAATCTGACAAATGTTACCACATGAACATTATAAACCTCCCACTATTGTGATAAGGTTGGAAATGTAATGAAGTATTTGAAAGATTGAGGAGGTTGACCTATACTCACATCAGTACCTGTACCTTTTGCCTACTTAATATTTATTGGTAAATTATGGAACAACAATACATAGGTAATAAGAGTTAGAATCGTTATCAAATCCGGATGACATGAAAATAATTTACATTTGCGTTATAAAATATGTAGGTAGGTAAGTAGGTATTGCATTACGTAGCAATTGTTTTTCTGTTCAATAATAATCGTATCGTCCACTAGGTAAATAAAGATAGCAGGTACTTTTTTGAGAAATTTATAAACTAATTCTCGATCATGTTATAACTAGTTTTTCACGATTTTATAATGTTGAATTACACTCCGATTTAGTTAAATTTACGGTTACGATAAATGCAATTGTATCATTCAAAGAGTACTATAGCAAAGTGTGGTATAGTCCAATAATGTTTACAAATTTTGACTTCGAACGTTTCAAAAACAAAGACGCTACACGAAAGTACTCCACCACCGAACACTCGCGTTTTAATCAACAATTTCACTTCAAATAACAAGCTAGCATTTAAAAGTATTTACCTAAATGTTCATAAAAGCATAACATACTTACAATATGAAGCATACTATGCCCAGACAGCTGTTGAATTCCCTTCTCTCCGATATCCCCCAACGCCGAACGAAAACACAACACTGTTTATTTAGTCTATTTCAAACAAGCTTCAACACCCCATTTAATTACTCCATTACCATAATCAACATTTCGACGCACTAATAGCTGTAATGAAATCAAAACAATTACATTCAGGGGTACTGTATTTATTTTTTGTCGACTGTTAGAACTGCGAACGCACAGTTGTCACGATAGCGACGTAACACACGTCTCGCTCGCTGATGTTCTCAGAACGAACTATTTTATTGTGTTAAAAATTTTATCGGTGTTTCGCTGTTTCTTCAAATGAATGAACGAAAACGAAGCAAATCAACTTGTGAACGAATGATTATGGCAAAATAGAATGGTTATGTGAACTATACACTGAAATGTTGCCAATGAAAATATGAAAACATAACCAGATGATTTCAGTCTATGGTTTTCAAAATATATTTTTTTATTTTACAGCCTGTTAGTTTTACCAGTTTTACTACCTCGATAAATAATTGATTTTTAAATAGATTCTTCTGAAAACAAAACTTGAATCTAATTTGTAAGATAAAAGACCAGTTCAAAGGTTCCCTGTTTCGTTATTTTGGTAAAAATCATTTCTTTGTCTTTATTTTATTATTTTATAGAAGTCAATGAATCGCCATTACTATTTTAGTTTATATTCTTTGTGCACCCATAATTTCACATTTTGACAGCTGTGGTTTTATAATGAACAAAATTTTTTGTGGCAACATTAATCTTCCGTCCATTTTCATTTCGCAAACTTAAAAAAACGACGACGAAAAAGAAAAAGGCATTTCTTTTTGTCGGTTATAATATTGCTTCTTGCTGGATAATGTGAGCTTACTATCGTTTATGTTGTTTAGTTTTAATACATTAAGTTTTATCAAGAGGACACAGCAAACACATCTTGGTAACGGTAAGTTTCCTGACATTTGATTGGATTTGTTTGTAAAGTGAGAAAGTGACCGTTTGTCGGGCGTTCTTAGTCGGCGGAGATGCGATCTAATTTCACATCTCGGTGTAAAACGGGCACGGCTATAAATGAACCGGCTCGTAATTAACTATTTGTTCCGCAATATTGGCCAGGTAGCCATTAGTATATTGGAAAGCAGGTGTCGTTGTATCGGTTGAATCACCGTTTCTTACGTATTAACGTATTTTGTGCTTCTCTAAATTGATCGTAGTTGTCTTAAGTTGGTCGCCTACGCTTTATGAAAGTTGATGCACAATAGGTCTACGTTATTTACTAATTGGTTTTACATTGCATGTTGTATGAGTCAGTTAGTATTCATTGGAATTGTAATTCTACAGTACGTATGTTACATGGCATTGTTTACCATGTATTGTTCCACGAATATCAATAATGCAGCTTGTTAGCTGAGGTTTTACTCACGATCTTCTATCTACCCTTATTTAGTAAAAAACATGCCTTCATGGCCTTGTGTTGGAAACTGCAATCTTGCACCTAAAGGTCAAACGTAAATTGTAAGTTATGCACATGTAATTGTATTCAGGGCTAACATGAACACTGTAAAGGAAACATGACTATAATGGTCATGTATCCACATATGGTCTTTGTTACTGATACCCTCATGTTCGAAAAAAATATTTATCTTGACTTACCACTCATTCTCAAACAAACTTATAGCTATTTACTTTGAACTTGTAAAACATAGTTTCCAATACATTATTGAGCTTTAATGAGTTGTCTGTAAGTGGTCATCTAACTTAAGATTTTATCAAAATATTATCAGACAGAAGCTACTGTTCCATTGTTTCATGTTTTTAACACCTGATGTAAAAAGAGGGGTGTTGTAAGTTTGACCACTATATGGGTTTGACTATGGCAGTGTAACTCTTAAACAGATTGGATACAAAAGCAACTTCAAAAAACTATCATAATTATCATTATCAGTAAACTATTTTGTAGCAAATTATTTTTATTAAGAACAATAATATTGACCTCTTGATAGGATAATATGTATAAAATTCAAGATTACTTATACCACAAAATGTTCTCATTTCTTAACAGTTTTGAATCAAAATTTGACTCTTCAACCCAAAAATGGAGGATGAGAATGAATATAAGAAATTGCCGACAGAAGAGAAATGTGTACACAAGCTATGGAAGGCCAGGGTTGCTGGCTACGAGGAAGCCATCAAGCTATTCAACCAGATTGACGACGAGAAGTCTCCGGAATGGAACAAATACTTGGGACTGATCAAAAAGTTTGTCACCGACAGCAATGCCGTGGCTCAGGAGAAAGGTAAGTGTATTAAATTTTGTTTGTTTACATATTTAATGAATCATTATGTATGGAATTTTAAGTCTTTCTGTTGTTACTTACTGTACTCAAACATAATGATTCATTTACCTGATTTGGAATCTAAGGTAAAACATTGTGATTTTCTTAAAATAGGTCAATAATTTGGGGTTCTTTCTTTGTAGACATACCCAGTTTCACTTTTAAAAAGGTGACATCGGCGGATACATAAATGAAATTAATGAATACTTCCTTAATTAATACATTTGGATTTATATAATTTCTATTAGATAATGTATTACGGAAAATAGTAAATATCAACCTAATATATATGTAACTAAAGATATTCCAAACAAAGGGTGGCTTGTTGACAATTCCATGCCCATTTAATGGGTCTAGTCTTTTGGCAATGAGCCAGCTTCTAGGTTCAATGGCAACTGTCAATTTCTTGGTAGAAACCATTTGCTGGGACCTCACACTGCTCGTCAATAAGGAAATAGGATATTTCTATGCAGGCACATAAACACATGACAAAACTCTATGTGCCAACTATAAATAAAATAGATGGGAAGCAGAATTGCGTTCTAAACAAACGGAAGCCATTTTATTTTGGCAACAAAAGCCAAAACAGTTTTTATGTAATATGGTAATGTTTACTATAAAAAATTTGATACTTGAAATACAATTTCTTACAAAATCTGTTGTATTTTGAATAGGCTTATTTATGTTGATTTTTTGTTATACAATAATTAAGTTGATAGAGACCTGTTCATCGTTTTAATTATTCAAGGATTTGGGCAGGTAACATCATCAATATTTTCTGTTTAATGTGTTGTTTCAAGGTCAGATAAATACCTACATATATATTTTTTTAGAATTTAAGCACTTAATAAAACTTGATGGGTATTAGGTAAGTAATGGCGTTACTTTTAGTAGACTATTGACAGTCTTGGCGCCATATCTCGTAAGGGCTATAATCGCTTGGCTAAAGCATTACACAAATAGTCGAAACCAATTTCGGAAGGCGTGCCTGAAGTTTTATGAGTTATGTGACTGAGTCACTTTTTCATTTTATTATCTTTAGAAGTCCGAAGTAATTCAGAGAAAAAGCCACATTCTATTAGATTCTACTCAGCCATCTATGGAAAACTACCGGCGTTTTCATCCACGTCCTGGGGAAACTTCTTTCCGTAACCAGGATAAAAAGTGGCCTATATGTTATTCTGTTTTTGATGAAAGTTTCACCAAAATCCTTCCGGTAGTTTTTGCGTGACAAATATACTTACATCCTCACAAACTTTCGTATTAGTAGGATATACAGCCCTGGTTGATCTTCAAGTCATTAAGAAAGCATGGTAGAAGCAGGATAATTAATATGGAAATACTCGATTCCACTCAATTGAGGGTTGTCCGACCTAAGATTCATTGCTTCCTGAAGTTGTTAGTTGATACTGAATACTTACCAGTCTGCCTTGTAAATACCTTGATTTGTCCTACGTAAGTAGCAAGTGCAACAGTCGAGGTACTTATTATTCTAGACCGCATTTGCATCTAGTTAGAATTAGACGATACGCGTGCAGTGTATATGTAAAACCGGGATTCATTTTAGTATTCTTATCTTTTAATGGTTTTATTTAGTTGAACAAAGGCATTTTAATTCGTATAAGATGTTTCCTGGTAATTTTATTTAGAAAAGATGACTACAAAGAACTATGTAGGAATAAATTAAATAGGTGGTGAAGTTCTTTAGATTTATTACCTAGCAATTATTAAAACTGGCTATGATAAAGTAATTTTATTCGACAAAATTAACATGTCAATAAAAAACAAAGTTTTCCAAGAATGAATCGATTTCTCATCCATAACATTTGAGCACGAAACGTAGCATCTCATATTGGTACCGTTTAAAATCGTTCATGCATTCTATTGTATGACTGTACCGATTGGCCGATGCACGTAACCAAAACAAAATGGATGCGATTTACAACTGCTTTTATCGGGAACAAAGACCCTGTTAATCATGAGATGACGTTCATTGCTTCTCATGAAACACGGTGCCTGCTTTGCTCGAAGCTTTAGGTCGATTTACAACTATACTTTTGTTTTAGCCGTGTAGTAAAGGTATTCTGATTCTAGATTAATTTTGCCACTAGTCGTTCCCCATTGTTCTACTCGTATCCCGTTGGAACACCTTTCTGCACCCTGGTAAAAAGTATCCTATGTCTTAGGTTCTAGACTATTTGATGTATGTATTAAAATTCATTTAAATCGCTTCATCAGTTTTGGTGTGAAAGGCCGACAGACAGAGCTACTTTCGCAATTCCCAAAGACTTAACTGGACCAAGATCTATTGGTAAAAGGTCTATCTCATCTCACAATTTTTAAATCTCGTAATAGCATCAATGATATCGAATTTCCAATCGCGTCGCGTCGTTGTGGTGCGAATTACTACTTTCTAATAATCAAAGTTCTGATATTTCACTTCAGATTGAATTCAGATTTAAATAAGTCTTGCAACTACTTTCTAGTTGACCGTAACAGTTCATTATACTACAGTCATCATTGTCTGAGTCATTTAAAGTTTTAATCCAATTAATGCTTGCTCTGAACGTTTTAGTAATTATGTCTACAAGGTTTCTTTGTCACATGCGGTATCACATGGTTTGTCCACCTCGTATTGTATGGCATCACACGTGAGGTATCCAAACGCTCCATAAATACGTGAATGGGGTTTAATACTTGATCCTGTTATTGTAGAAGCGTGACTTTCACGAGTTTTACCTTTATCTACATCTAATTTGGTTGGTTTAGTTATTTTTAGTGCTGTTTTAGTAAGCTTATTTTACGTCTTCTAATATAGGGACCGACAATTGAGTCGATTCCAACAATTATCTTGAAGTGTCTTAATTAAGCATACTTCATTCATTAAAGGAATTGTCTCAATTAAGAAAATCCTCCAGAGCGACGTCAAGGGAAAATTATATTATTTATTGTGCCCTTTATTTAAAACGCTTTTAATTGTTTAAATCTTCACATTGGTGGTGCACTTTGAAAGTGTATAAATTAGCCTCTTGATAATGTAAAACCTTTTTACAAGAGCTGTTCTCGTGTTGGGAAAATACAAAATAAATTTTCATTGCGAAATGCAAGGATGCAAACAACGTACTGCAGTTGGCTGTCGATTGATGACTCGAATTCGGCGTTAACGACTGGAATGCAGCATAATAATAGCAACACAGACGGGCTTGCTAGAAACAAGATATATTCACGATGTTTTAACGAATTCCTTAACCGACAGTTACATTAGCTAAACTAGGCTGTAACCATTAGAAACAAAACAATCACAGCTACAAAAAAAATGCCGATCGATGATTTTTTTCATTGTTTGTGTGTCGTTTGTCGCTACATTACAACTAAAGGGCATCGACCGATAAATATTTTCACGGAAACCCTTTTAAAGTCACGCTATCTAACCCTAGTTCTACAGAATGTTTTTATCGATTCCTTTACCGAGATGCGGGTCGATATAATTTATTTCCTAGAATATCGCAAGAAGTTACGACAGCGAGTTCACGTTTAATCTTTCGTCTAATAGCCATTATGTCTAGTTTCTGATCTGAGCTAAATGGCGGCAAAACCACGGTTTTAAAATTGACAGTAAATAAGAATATTTAAACATAAAAAGAAATTGCTCTCGACAGACTACTTATCGATATTTATAAACGTATTCCTGTCACTTTCCTGACAAATTGCGACCTTACAGCCTCAGCCTATGATAGTAATGCTAACTACACATCGCCTTGGCAATACAGCTCTATCAGTATAATGTATCCTACAGTATTGAATGCTTCAGGTAGTACCTTGGCATTTATCGTGATCCTGATTAACCGGTCCCGCTTGATTACACAGGCAATTTCAAAAATGATGTACGGATGCGTATAGTAAAAGTTGGAAGAGTAATGAGGAACCCATTTAGAGGACACAGGCAGCCTTACCAAGATTTTTTCATTTAAAATCTTACTTTCTTCTTAATTGCTTATTTTGCCAATTCTTTCTATTTCTGTTATTTTGTGACCAGAGTTGGGATTCATCGGATTTAGTCTGAAGTGGAATCTAAATAAAACGTGTACCTACGTCTTTTTAACTCCTTAGAATTCTCTAAACTCTAAGGAGTTAAAAAGGCTGAATACGGATTCAAGGATATCCCAGAGACGATATAGTGTATTTATATTCTAAAGATTTTCTTACCCAAAACACTGTTCACTATACCCTACGAATACACAATAAACTGCTGACATTTTAAGCTAGTTACATCGTTTAAAATCAAATATTATTTGACTCTCTTCAGGTCTGGAGGCCGCCTTAGTGTTCGTGGAGAACTGCGGCCACGCCGGCAAGACGACCGGGGAGGTGATGTCTGGTATCGTTGCCAAGTGCATCGCCGCCCCCAGGACTAAGACAAAGGACATTGCTCTACAGGTCAGTTTGTTACGTTTGTAGGTCAACTTGACCTGATCGGGGATAAAGTGTGTTCAGTATTCTTTATTACGACAGCATACAATTTTTCTGCGCATTCAAGACATTTTTATGACCCTTAATTTCGTACTTACATCGTTGAATTTTTAGAGTATAGATATCAACACGGAACGGATTCGTCACCGTATCAACTCGAGCCGTTCAATATCATTTGTATATGACCTCTTACTACAACGCACACTAATCGGAATCGTAACGTAATCGCCTGGCCTCGGGACAATACGGTGATACATGCGTTTCGTTTACGATCTGTGTCTGAGTCGATATGTCTGCTACGACCCTCAGGCTGATCGTCTTATTGTAAAGATTGTCTTCATGTGATGGTCAATACCAGGTGCAACTCCTACCAACAACTATCAAATAGTCCCACTCTTCCCACAATATTTATTACAACTTATCAACGTATTTATCGAATAAAATGACCAATAACTTTCCGAACGCCACTCAGGCATACCAATAAAAGAAAACACACAGTTCCGTTTACAAAGCCACATACAATATTCATCATTCCAAATTCTTATAATTTATTATATCAAGCTGTGGTTTACTTGGCCTGGTTTTATTAAGAACAATCTGTTACCGGGTCATGTTACATCGAATAAAATAAGTCATTGACCGCCGATTAAATGAAGAATGTAAAGTTTTCGAAAGGAATTATTGATGTTGTTTATGATTCAAAATAAATGCTTTCATCACATAAACAAACCGGTAATTTTATTTTTATGTAAATAAGGAAAAGGAACTAATTCATTGGAAGTAGCAATTTGAGTTGGTATAACAATATCACTGATTCACAGGCCCATTGGTTAATTGTTTAGGGAAAAATTGCACACAATGCCACAACAAAAGAACTTCGATAAGTCAGGAACAACTTGCAATAACAAAAAGATGCAAGAGTTAATAACACAGATCGAAAAAATAAAAGAATTAATTAGACCTAACACAGAGACACTTCTACGATTGACAATAACTAAGACATACTATATCACTTTATTTCTAAAGCATCTCATAATCTGACAGTACAGTGACCTATCACTACTCTTTCTCTTTATCTTCACAGATAACCCTAATGTACATAGAAATAGAGAAACACGAGATTGTAGAAGAAGAACTGATCAAAGGCATGGAGCAGAAGAACCCTAAGGTTGTAGCCGCCTGCGTATCAGCTTTACACACATCACTGAAACAGTTCGGCAACAAAGTGATAGCCATCAAACCTATGGTGAAGAAGATACCCATACTGCTGTCTGACAGAGACAAGGGTGTCAGAGATGAGATGAAAGCCCTTGTTATTGAAATGCACAGGTAATGTTTGTTCCATATAATTTTATGGTACACTAGCTTACCCCAAGTTTTTTTTTTATATCGATGGGAAATCATCAGTTTGACCCCTCCCGCTGTGGGTGACAGCGGAAGGGAGTGTCAGACTTTTACTGACTAAAACCCACCGTGTTCCTTCGGGAGCCCTTTGTGTGCCAGGGTCGCGGTAACTCTTTCGAACAACCCGCAGCCCACACTAGCTTCCCCCACCAAGATAAAAAGTAGTCTATGTGGTATTTGTAACATAAGGTATGTTACTGCAAAGTTTAACCAATATCCATCCAGTAGTTATTTTGTAAAAGAGGAATAAACGTCCATACATACAAATTTTCACGCTTATAATATTAGTAAGGGTTTTTGCACTTTGATGGACTTTGGCGCGATATATTCATATGGTTGGCAACACATCTACAATGCCAAAAAAAATTACCTACCAGATGTTCATCAATCAATCGTTTATATTTCGTCAATCTATCAATATGTGCTTTATAAGGGTCTCGTCTGTCATACACCATTGGGTTATCATATTCATACAAAAGCACAAAGATTGACATTGACGTGAACGCGCCTTTGTGCAGGATGTTTAAATGTCAAATATTATCATTGACCCAATTTATCTCACAAAAGATGTAAAAGTATTTTACAACTTAAAACATGATGACAGCGAATTTATTGAGTTAATAAGATCTTTGTGAACAGCAAAGCTTTGTGTATGCAATAAATAAAGTATTATTATATAAACACTAACTTTTGACCTCATATTTGGCCATGTATACCTTTCACATTTGTTCATATTACACTCCTGAAGGATAAACATTTGTTCTATATATACCTATACTTATAAAGCTGAAAAGTCGTGAACGCGCTAATCTCAGCCACTTCAATGGTCCGATTTAAGAAATTCGTGGAAGGTTATAGCCTTATAGGCTACATTTTATCCAGGTGCGCGAAGGAGTTCCCTTGGGACGTGGGTGAAACCACTGGTGGAAGCTAGTTTGTTCTAAAAACACTTTACCTTTACAATATCCGTACAAAGAACATTAATGTAACTTGTACGTTCCTCAGATGGATAGGAGGAGCCATAGAGCCCCACATAGCGTCCCTACAAGCAGTAATACAGCAGGAACTGAGAGAGTCCTTCAGTTCTGGTGGTGGAGCTGCTCAGCCTACCCGCTACCTCAGGTCGCAGCAGCACAGAGTGCGGGACACGCCCGCCGCTGACTGCGCTGATGGTGAGTACCCAGTATCATCTGCCTAGCCTTTTTCCTACAATGTTGGGGTTGGCTTTCAATCCCACCCGTTGCGGCCGAGTACTCGGTATACTGTACCTGATAAGTTCATTCGGAAGTCAAAGAATCTTTCATCCTGGTTATACGAAATGATTCAATAAGTACTGAAATTTGAATTGAAATTCGGTATAGGTATGACAAACTTAAGCATTGTCGGAAGACTGCATAACACTTAGAAACAAATCTAATGTTACAAATATCTCTAGGCGCAACCGAAGACGACGACGCCGAAACAGGCGCCGGAGATTCCGGCGAAATGGACCCCTACGATCTACTGGACCCAGTGGAGATCCTATCGAAATTACCCAAAGACTTCTATGAGAAACTGGACGCTAAGAAGTGGCAGGAAAGGAAGGAGGCTCTCGATGCTCTGGAGAACTTGCTGAAGGCTGCCCCCAAACTTGAGCCGGGGGACTACGCTGATTTGGTCAGAGCTTTGAAGAAGGTATTGTGTGTTTGAAGTATCTTATTTAAGTAGTAAAGTACCTATGTCTTTATACTCATATATTTATTTGCATTCCATTATTTTACAATAAGTGTTGAAGAGGCTTAAAGCTAGGTACAATTACGGACCCTGTTAGGCATCAGCAAAAGAAGGCATTACAAAATTACATGTCTTGTATATTTATGTAATGTTCTAACCACTTCATTTCTTATAAATTATTTAATTTCATGTCTCCTTGGCTTATTTGTGTTTTGCTGCCTGGTCCGTTAGATCCTTAAAATTTTAACTCTACTACTAATTCAAACATCCAAACGAAACGAATCAATTCAACCTCTCCAATTTACGCCCCAACATTCACTTCACTAATCCTACCTATAAAAATCACTCTCCACAATGCCTTATTCTTCCAGGTGATATCAAAAGACACGAACGTGATGCTGGTGGCGCTAGGCGGCCGCCTCCTCGGCATGGTGGCTACGGGCTTGCGGAACAAATTCTCGCCCTACGCCTGCGCATGCGTGCAAGCCATACTTGAGAAGTTTAAGGAGAAGAAGACTAATGTGGTGACGGCGTTGAGAGAGGCTATTGATGCTATTTATCCTTGTGTAAGTACTTCTTTATTGGTCCTGCTGTTCTTTTTTAGATCTAGATAAAAGAGAGAAATGGTAGCGGAAATCATATTGCGCCGATCCTAAATAACTTGGGAACAGGGGAAGAAAAAGTAGAAGATTCTATTCTGAATCTGATAAGTCCAAAGGCCTGTGGTGTGTCTTACTGTATAAGTTATACTTAGCTCTGTGTCTCATTAGTATTTCATACAACCCAAACATTTTTGGGAAAAGGCTGTTCAGATCCAAGTCTTCTATTTACCATAGATCAAAACTTTGGTCTACCCCAGGTTCTCATGATTATAATATAGNCTAGCTTCCCCCACCAAGATAAAAAGTAGTCTATGTGGTATTTGTAACATAAGGTATGTTACTGCAAAGTTTAACCAATATCCATCCAGTAGTTATTTTGTAAAAGAGGAATAAACGTCCATACATACAAATTTTCACGCTTATAATATTAGTAAGGGTTTTTGCACTTTGATGGACTTTGGCGCGATATATTCATATGGTTGGCAACACATCTACAATGCCAAAAAAAATTACCTACCAGATGTTCATCAATCAATCGTTTATATTTCGTCAATCTATCAATATGTGCTTTATAAGGGTCTCGTCTGTCATACACCATTGGGTTATCATATTCATACAAAAGCACAAAGATTGACATTGACGTGAACGCGCCTTTGTGCAGGATGTTTAAATGTCAAATATTATCATTGACCCAATTTATCTCACAAAAGATGTAAAAGTATTTTACAACTTAAAACATGATGACAGCGAATTTATTGAGTTAATAAGATCTTTGTGAACAGCAAAGCTTTGTGTATGCAATAAATAAAGTATTATTATATAAACACTAACTTTTGACCTCATATTTGGCCATGTATACCTTTCACATTTGTTCATATTACACTCCTGAAGGATAAACATTTGTTCTATATATACCTATACTTATAAAGCTGAAAAGTCGTGAACGCGCTAATCTCAGCCACTTCAATGGTCCGATTTAAGAAATTCGTGGAAGGTTATAGCCTTATAGGCTACATTTTATCCAGGTGCGCGAAGGAGTTCCCTTGGGACGTGGGTGAAACCACTGGTGGAAGCTAGTTTGTTCTAAAAACACTTTACCTTTACAATATCCGTACAAAGAACATTAATGTAACTTGTACGTTCCTCAGATGGATAGGAGGAGCCATAGAGCCCCACATAGCGTCCCTACAAGCAGTAATACAGCAGGAACTGAGAGAGTCCTTCAGTTCTGGTGGTGGAGCTGCTCAGCCTACCCGCTACCTCAGGTCGCAGCAGCACAGAGTGCGGGACACGCCCGCCGCTGACTGCGCTGATGGTGAGTACCCAGTATCATCTGCCTAGCCTTTTTCCTACAATGTTGGGGTTGGCTTTCAATCCCACCCGTTGCGGCCGAGTACTCGGTATACTGTACCTGATAAGTTCATTCGGAAGTCAAAGAATCTTTCATCCTGGTTATACGAAATGATTCAATAAGTACTGAAATTTGAATTGAAATTCGGTATAGGTATGACAAACTTAAGCATTGTCGGAAGACTGCATAACACTTAGAAACAAATCTAATGTTACAAATATCTCTAGGCGCAACCGAAGACGACGACGCCGAAACAGGCGCCGGAGATTCCGGCGAAATGGACCCCTACGATCTACTGGACCCAGTGGAGATCCTATCGAAATTACCCAAAGACTTCTATGAGAAACTGGACGCTAAGAAGTGGCAGGAAAGGAAGGAGGCTCTCGATGCTCTGGAGAACTTGCTGAAGGCTGCCCCCAAACTTGAGCCGGGGGACTACGCTGATTTGGTCAGAGCTTTGAAGAAGGTATTGTGTGTTTGAAGTATCTTATTTAAGTAGTAAAGTACCTATGTCTTTATACTCATATATTTATTTGCATTCCATTATTTTACAATAAGTGTTGAAGAGGCTTAAAGCTAGGTACAATTACGGACCCTGTTAGGCATCAGCAAAAGAAGGCATTACAAAATTACATGTCTTGTATATTTATGTAATGTTCTAACCACTTCATTTCTTATAAATTATTTAATTTCATGTCTCCTTGGCTTATTTGTGTTTTGCTGCCTGGTCCGTTAGATCCTTAAAATTTTAACTCTACTACTAATTCAAACATCCAAACGAAACGAATCAATTCAACCTCTCCAATTTACGCCCCAACATTCACTTCACTAATCCTACCTATAAAAATCACTCTCCACAATGCCTTATTCTTCCAGGTGATATCAAAAGACACGAACGTGATGCTGGTGGCGCTAGGCGGCCGCCTCCTCGGCATGGTGGCTACGGGCTTGCGGAACAAATTCTCGCCCTACGCCTGCGCATGCGTGCAAGCCATACTTGAGAAGTTTAAGGAGAAGAAGACTAATGTGGTGACGGCGTTGAGAGAGGCTATTGATGCTATTTATCCTTGTGTAAGTACTTCTTTATTGGTCCTGCTGTTCTTTTTTAGATCTAGATAAAAGAGAGAAATGGTAGCGGAAATCATATTGCGCCGATCCTAAATAACTTGGGAACAGGGGAAGAAAAAGTAGAAGATTCTATTCTGAATCTGATAAGTCCAAAGGCCTGTGGTGTGTCTTACTGTATAAGTTATACTTAGCTCTGTGTCTCATTAGTATTTCATACAACCCAAACATTTTTGGGAAAAGGCTGTTCAGATCCAAGTCTTCTATTTACCATAGATCAAAACTTTGGTCTACCCCAGGTTCTCATGATTATAATATAGCTTTTATGAAACTTGTCTTCAGTAAAGGAACTGTTGAATAAAACTTTAAACAATACAGTTGAACTATCCAAAAAAAAATATATGTTTGTCTTTTTTTACAGACGAACCTCGAAGCGATAATGGAAGACATGCTAGCAGCTTTCGACAACAAGAACCCGTCGATAAAGGCGGAGAGTTCCCTGTTCCTCGCGCGAGCGTTGTGTCACACACAGCCGACGGCTTTCGGGAAGAAGCTCGTCAAAGCTTATGTTGGAGGCTTGCTCAAGTTATTGGAGAGCGCTGGTAAGTTGGGTATTTGGATAACCGTGTGTTTTTCGTACATATTGTATGTTACACAATGTCGTTGCCCTTTGTCCGCGGATTATAATGCGGTAATTTTTACTTGCCTGCCAACAAGGGTAACATCCATAGACACACATAGAGGACAAACTTAACTCCCTGGTTTTAGCAAGCAAGCAAGTTGTAGTTACAGTTTTCGTAAAAGTTGATGTCGTTCCGCAATTAAATTCCTCGCAAAAGTCCCCACATGTGTATACTCCTCTCACCCCCGCTTCCCGCTGATACCTAGAATTGGTTTCTGCGCAGCAGCTCGCGCAATGTTCAGGGACGACAAAGAGTTTTACGCGTCCTATACAAGTGATCTTAGAAAATAGTCAATATGTTTCATACCATGCGATCGCTCAAAGCTTGATGCGCTTGTGTATCAAGTAAATACGTCTATCCCTGTTTCTCCTATCGTATCCATTAGTGAAAATAGTTAAACTACCATAATTTCACCTACCTTTCCCAGATCCGGCCGTCCGCGACGCGGCAGCAGAAGCCCTAGGCACGGCCACTAAACTGGTGGGAGAGAAGAACATCGCGCCCCACATCGGCAAGCTCGACAACCTCAAGGAACAGAAGATCAAGGAGTTCGCTGACAAGGTATGGACCCCGGTTAGTGCAGGCAATGATGAGGCTATAGTACTAGACTGTACGGTGTGTGTAGTACGGTAGTACCCCTCGCATTGTGTGGACGGTTGAGCCAGTCTGTTTGTAAATACATGTTTATCAACAAGTATGTAATAGTGTAATTCTATTGGAGTGTGCACTTAGCAAATAGCACACAATGTGCAACACGAATGTTTCTTCTGGTCGACTCATCAAAACTCATTTGTGAAATGCAAAACAAGTATGTGGGAAACATTTTGGTTGAATTTCTTAGGAAAACTAAGCTAAAGCAAAATATTATTTGTAGAAGAAAATATTGGTAATTGTACCATATACTTCCCTGGCTACTTTTGTTGCCAACATTTATGAACATACTCTTGCTTTTAATGTACATATATCAATGAGATTCTTTACCAAGACGTTGACTGTAACATATTTTACGACAATACTTTATTATTTCTAGGCTGTAATACAAGTGAAAGTGGCAGCTCCTAAGAAAGACACTAAAGCAAAACCAACACCTTCGCCGTCCGGTAAGGGTGACGCCAAACCCACAGCCGGATCTTCAAACCCGAAACCAGTTAGACGACCTAATTCTGGTAAGCAGACCTTCATTGTACAAACAACAGCAGGTCAACCTACCCGACTCTGTAAATTTTACCAATCGAACATAAACCTTTCACTATTGTAATAAGGTTGAAAATCTTTTGAAGAAATTTTACAGATTGTGGTAGGTTGATATGCTGACGTCTGTATTCTAAATTTTGTAATCAAACTTTGCAAATGAAGTTGGTGTGTGTTGGAATTAAATTTCTGTCCTGTTTACGTATTCTCATCTAAACTAATATTAAAGGCATCTTCTTAAGACCTTCCCTAAAGGCTCTGAAACTACTGAACCCATTTCAGATTTTTTTCACTGTCGGGAAGCTAGACTACACTATCCCCGATTGAGATAGGCTGTATTTTATCACGGGAAGGAATTGCCACGCGACTCTTGTTAAACCGCTAAAAACAACCGGTGTTAAATATTCTCTTTGTAACAGAATAATTTTTACGCAACTGCAAGGAGGGTAATTTTATTACAGATCTGTTTATGTTATTCTATTGTTTTACACAGCGAAAGTACCAGCCAAGAAAGCGCCGGCGTCTCGCGCGCAGCCGAGTCCGCCGCGAGAACAGGAACTGTCACAGGAAGAGGTCGATGCTAAGGCTGAGATGCTGTTCCCTGCCGATGTGGTGTCAGGTATGTTATATACTTTATCCTCTTGAGTAACATAATGGTACAGTCAACTCCAAAAGTCGCTATACATATCCAAAGTGCCAAAACTGCTACACAACGTACGCTCCATCAAGTTGGTATAAAACATAAACTCCAAAACTAAGCTATACATTCTAAAAGTTCAAAAGTAGCTAAACACTCAACTGCCAAAATTAGCTGCACAACCAAACGCCATAACTCGCTACACACCCAAGCGCCAAGAAGTCGCTACACAACCAAAATAAAGTAGATAACAACAATAAATCGAAATGTGTTGATGCCAGGAGATTAGAGAGCATATTTTTTTTATTCCTACAGACGAGGAAAGGTATGTAAGTTCAAATTGGCTTCTCGTAAAATTAAATACATTTTTATAGTTTCATACTTTGAACTTACATACCTTTCCTCGTCTGTAGGAATAAAAAAATATGCTCTCTAATCTCCTGGCATCAACACATTTCGATTTTATTGTTGTTTATCTACTTTTAGGCGTTTTGGTTGTGTAGCGACTTCTGGCGCCTTGGGTGTGTAGCGATTATGGCGGTTTGTTTGCAGCTAATTTTGGCAGTTGAGTGTTTAGCTACTTTTGAACTTTTAGAATGTATAGCTAGTTTTGGAGTTTATGTTGTATACAACTTAGGAGCGTACGTTGTGTAGCAGTTTTTGGCACTTTGGATATGTTATAGCGACTTTTGGAGTTGACTGTACCATTATGTTATCAAGAGGATAAAGTATATAACATACCTGACACACATCGGCAGGGAACAGCATCTCAGCCTTAGCATCGACCTCTTCCTGTGACAGTTCCTGTTCTCGCGGCGGACTCGGCTGCGCGCGAGACGCCGGCGCTTTCTTGGCTGGTACTTTCGCTGTGTAAAAACAATAGAATAACATAACAGATCTGTAATAAAATTTACCCTCCTTGCAGTTGCGTAAAATTATTCTGTTACAAAGAGAATATTTAACACCGGTTGTTTTTAGCGGTTTAACAAGAGTCGCGTGGCAATTCCTATCCGTGATAAAATACAGCCTATCTCAAATCGGGGATAGTGTAGTCTAGCTTCCGACAGTGAAAAAAATCTGAAATGGGTTCAGTAGTTTCAGAGCCTTTAGGGAAGGTCTTAAGAAGATGCCTTTAATATTAGTTTAGATGAGAATACGTAAACAGGACAGAAATTTAATTCCAACACACACAACTTCATTTGCAAAGTTTGATTACAAAATTTAAAATACAGACGTCAGCATATCAACCTACCACAATCTGTAAAATTTTCTTCAAAAGATTTTCAACCTTATTACAATAGTGAAGGTTTATGTTCGATTGTAAAATTTACAGAGTCGGGTAGGTTGACCTGCTGTTGTTTGTACAATGAAGGTCTGCTTACCAGAATTAGGTCGTCTAACTGGTTTCGGGTTGAAGATCCCGGCTGTGGGTTTGGCGTCACCCTTACCGGACGGCGAAGGTGTTGGTTTTGCTTTAGTGTCTTTCTTAGGAGCTGCCACTTTCACTTGTATTACAGCCTAGAAATAATAAAGTATTGTCGTAAAATATGTTACAGTCAACGGTCTTGGTAAAGAATCTCATTGATATATGTACATTAAAAGCAAGAGTATGTTTCATAAATGTTGGCAACAAAAGTAGCAGGGAAGTATATGGTACAATTACCAATATTTTCTTCTACAAATAATATTTTGCTTTAGCTTAGTTTTCCTAAGAAATTCAACCAAAAATGTTTCCCACATACTTGTTTTCATTTCACAAATGATTGTTTGATGAGTCGAACCAGAAGAAACATTCGTGTTGCACATTGTGTGCTAATTTGCTAAGTGCACACTCCAATAGAATTACACTATTACATACTTGTTGATAAACATGTATTTACAAACAGACTGGCTCAACCGTCCACACAATGCGAGGGGTACTACCGTACTACACAACCGTACAGTCTAGTACTATAGCCTCATCATTGCCTGCACTAACCGGGGTCCATACCTTGTCAGCGAACTCCTTGATCTTCTGTTCCTTGAGTTGTCGAGCTTGCCGATGTGGGGCGCGATGTTCTCTCTCCCACCAGTTTAGTGGCCGTGCCTAGGGCTTTCTGCTGCCGCGTCGCGGACGGCCGGATCTGGAAAGGTAGGTGAAATTATGGTAGTTTAACTATTTTCACTAATGGATACGATAGGAGAAACAGGGATAGACGTATTTACTTGATACACAAAGCGCATCAAGCTTTGAGCGATCGCATGGTATGAAACTATTGACTTATTTTCTAAGATCACTTGTATAGGACGCGTAAAACTCTTTGTCGTCCCTGAACATTGCGCGAGCTGCTGCGCAGAAACCAATTCTAGTGTATCAGCGGGAAGCGGGGGTGAGAGGAGTATACACATGTGGGGATTTTGCGAGGAATTTAATTGCGGAACGACATCAACTTTTACGAAAACTGTAACTACAACTTGCTTGCTTGCTAAAACCAGGGAGTTAAGTTTGTCCTCTATGTGTGTCTATGGATGTTACCCTTGTTGGCAGGCAAGTAAAAATTACCGCATATAATCCGCGGACAAAGGCAACGACATTGTGTAACATACATATGTTACGAAAAACACACGGTTATCCAAAAATACCCAACTTACCAGCGCTCTCCAATAACTTGAGCAAAGCCTCCAACATAAGCTTTGACGAGCTCCTTCTCGAAAGCCGTCGGCTGTGTGTGACACAACGCTTCGCGCGAGGAACAGGGAACCTCCGCCTTTATCGACGGGTTCTTGTTGTCGAAAGCTGCTAGCATGTCTTCCATTATCGCTTCGAAGGTTCGTCTGTAAAAAAAGACAAACATATATTTTTTTTTGGATAGTTCAACTGTATTGTTTTAAAGTTTTATTCAACGTTCCTTTACTGAAGACAAGTTTCATAAAAGCCTATATTATAATCATGAGAACCTGGGTAGACCAAAGTTTTGGATCTATGGTAAAATAGAAGACTTGGATCTGAACAGCCTTTTCAAAAATGTTGGGTTGTATGAAATACTAATGAGACACAGAGCTAAGTATAACTTATACAGTAAGACACACCACAGGCTTTGGACTTATCAGATTCAGAATAGAATCTTCTACTTTTTTCTTCCCTGTTCCCAGTTATTTAGGATCGGCGCAATATGATTTCCGCTACCATTTCTCTCTTTTATCTAGATCTAAAAAAGAACAGCAGGACCAATAAAGAAGTACTTACACACAGGATAAATAGCATCAATAGCCTCCTCTCAACGCCGGTCACCACATTAGTCTTCTTCTCCTTAAACTTCTCAAGTATGGCTTGCACGCATGCGCAGGCGTAGGGCAGAATTTGTTCGGCAAGCCCGTAGCCACCATGCCGAGAGGGCGGCCGCCTAGCGCCACCAGCATCACGTTCGTGTCTTTTGATATCACCTGGAAGAATAAGGCATTGTGGAGAGTGATTTTATAGGTAGGATTAGTGAGTGAACTGTTGGGGCGTTAATTGGAGAGGTTGAATTGATTCGTTTCGTTTGGATGTTTGAATTAGTAAAG
>NWSH02000613.1:8578361-8622743 GCA_002382865.2 Heliothis virescens | reverse complement strand
CAATTACAAGATTTGACCCAAACAAACAAACACCCTGACCTAAATAAAACCGTTTAAAAAAACCAACTGTCCACCACTAACTAATTCACAATTTCCTCACCAGCCGGGTTCCAAAACGGTAGTACAAGCAGCGTTAGACAAGGCCCGTCCGAACCTCCCAGTACAGCCACTACCACCGTCTAAAGGCAAGAAGGACGAGCCTCGCGGCGTCAAGTCTGCCGGCGCGCTGAAGAAGGAAGCTGAGAAAAAGGGCGTCGCTGTCAAGGGCAAGGTATGTTGGAGAATAAAATATTATATCCGGGGACGAATTGAGAAACATTTTTTTTTTGGTAAGTCGGGTAATTGGGAAACTCATTTTTTCTGGGAAGTCGGTTAATTAGGAATGTAGTTACATTTATCCCGAAAGACGAAAAAACTAAAAGATATTGAAGGTCTATAAAATTATATTTAAGTTTACGTTCTCTTTCTCTCTTCTATTTTTGGTTATGTGTTCCGACTCTAGAGTTACTTTAGATTGAAAAAGCGTGTATAGTACTTTTATGTGAATGCGTCACTTGCATTTTCTAAAATCAAAGATTTATGAGATAGATTTTTGTCTTCTGTACCAGTTAGACTTCTAAAGAGAAATCTGCTTGGTAAACTAATATTTGATTTGTTTACACCAGGCACCCGTGAAGTCCGCTTCCGCATCAAGTCGCGGCAAGAAAGACGACGAGGACTGTTCCCCTCTCCTTCCGAACAACAACGCGAAGAACCAGCGCATCATAGACGACCAGAAACTCAAAGGTTAGCTCCTCAAAACACTACAATCTCCTTTAGCCGACCTTTTTAGTTATTCTTCATGTAACGTTTAATTTCTTCATACAAAATACGTTTCTGCTGCGACGAGGATTGCTGATTTTGTGGTGATACATCGCCTTATAAATGTAAAGGTATTTAGTTGTTTGGTTCTGTTTGATGTGTTTGCGAACGGTATGTATTTGAGCTGTAAGTGGTAGCTTAGAAAGTAAAAAGAAAATACTGTAAAGTGTATATCTAAGAGCTCTTGTTCACGGCGCGTTTTTTTTTAATTTACGGTGCATTACCGTACTGTCAAAAAATTGCGATGCCTTGTTCACGGCACGACTTTATGGATGCTGAATTTACCGTAGATTTTACTTCAGAAAAACGTGTGTGAACAAGAGGCCTAATTTTGAAAACCTCGTTTTGTGGTCTGTGGTCTTGTGGTAAGCAGGTTCAATGCAGCACTGCGTAAATGTCTTTGGTAAGTTTGTCGTAGTGTTTGTTTGTTTGCATGCGTGATTTATGTTTGTATATCAAAACTTCTGCCACGAAAACGATTGAACCACTTTTTCAACATCAAAATAAGCACCAGAATAATGTAATTGTTTTTGTCTCTAGTATTGAAATGGAACTTCACGACACCCCGTGAGGAATTCTTCGAACTCCTGAAGGAGCAGATGGCGACCGCTGGACTCAACAAACAGCTGATCGCTAATATGTTCCATAATGACTTCAGGTACATTGCTATTAACTTTACTTCAATTCCAAGTGTACTTACTGCAGATTGTCTTCAAGGATAATTAAAAATAAAACAGTCCACACTTTTTTGTTACAACTCAAGCAGTTTGCAACTCAAATGCAATCTCTATTCAATAAATATTTGAAGTTTGAAGTTTAATCTAACCGGAATAGAGTCCACAATCAGACTACTTCATATCTGAAATTCCAATTAGAACCTTGTCTTTCAAAACAATACTTCATATATCCCTATTATCTTCTCCACAGATACCATTTGAAAGCAATAGAATCTCTCTCAGAAGACTTACACGAGAACGGCCAAGCTTTGATGGCTAACCTCGATCTGGTGCTCAAATGGTTGACATTGAGGTTCTTCGACACCAACCCGTCGGTCATCCTCAAGGGTTTGGAGTACCTGTCCATAGTGTTCACGCATCTCATGGATAGTGACTATACTATGCCGGAGTATGAAGCCAACTGCTTTATACCTTATCTTGTGCTCAAGGTAAATAATATTACCTATTTTATTAGGACTGTCATTTTGTAGTTATCTATCTATGCTAATATAATAATATAATATGTGTAAAAATTACGAGTTTGTTTGTTTGAGAAATTCTTTCAGTATTAGATGGTCGAGGATCGAGGAAGGCTATAGGCTATACGTTTTATCCGTGTGCGCGGGGTATTTCCCACGGGATGCGGTTGCAACCGCAGGAAATATTAATAAAAATTAGTTTGCCCAGTATTCAGGTGAAACATTTATTAGCCTAATGTTATCTTGAAAATGTTATCCAGTTACTTGTATATTCTACTGCCTCGTTGGTCTAGTTGTCGCATAGCCGACTGCTGAGCACGAGGTCTCGGGTTCGATTCCCGGGACGGGCCGAAATCACTTTGTGGGTTTTAGAAACTTTCACAAAGCAGCCCGGAGTTGGAAGTTGGTGATTGATACACCCGTGCATCGGAGAGCACGTTAATGTCGGTCCTGNCCGGGACGGGCCGAAATCGCTTTGTGGGTTTTAGAAACTTTCACAAAGCAGCCCGGAGTTGGAAGTTGGTGATTGATACACCCGTGCATCGGAGAGCACGTTAATGTCGGTCCTGCGCCTGATCTCTCCCCGGTTGTGTCGGATTGCCGTCCCATCGGGTTATGAGAGTGAGGGAATAGGGAGTGCACCTGTGTCTGCGCAAATGCTTGTGCACTATAATATGTCCTGAGCAGCTGGCCGATCTCCTTATATGAGAACAGCCGCCGTGGCCGATAATCGGCTAGGACGCCATTATTATATTCTACTATACTTACCAGTCAATTCTACACAGCATACTTTGAGGAATTTGACAGCAAAAATACAAACAAACATATGTTATCATAACGTGAATAAGTTATAACTACGAGTGTACATTTCTTGCTGATTAGAAAGCAATGTGAATAATATTGCAAATAGTCACTTTAGATATAGATGTAAGATAGTAAAATACGATAAATGTTATCAACTTATCATCTATAGTTGGCATTGATATGTATTAATTCTGCATAATTATTCAAACCATTATAAACTGATATACCATTCAAGTGATACTTAGCGATCATATAATATTATTGTTGTGATAAATATTAGGTGGAAACCGCATCCTTTTCATGTTTTTTTTTTTTTTGTAAAGAACAAGATTTTTTTTTTGTGTGTTTGCTAGGTGGGTGACCCAAAAGACACGGTTCGTAACGGCGTGAAGGCTCTCTTCAAACAAATATGTGTGGTGTACTCTGTCACGAAGCTGTTTGGGTATTTGATGGAAGGATTGAAGTCCAAGAATGCGAGACAACGTGCTGGTAAGTTTAGATTATTGTCTTAGCAAAACATACATAGCTTAAGTGCTTGACTTTTCACGAACTTTATGCATCTTGACATTTGGGTAAAAACCTATTTGATTACTGTTTAGCTTAATTTATTGATTTACAAATTAAAATTACATCCCTCGATAACATTGGATAAGTAGTGCATTTAATGTTTCATGCAATCTGTAATATGGTACAGTGCTTACTGTCCCAAAATACTATATTTTGGCCAGATTTAGACTACTTCTGTGCTCTCAAGATTGAATCCATTCATAGGCACAATATCGAGATATTATTCTTTCTTCTAACTTAGTATTATCATCATAAATATGCTTCTTCTCTCGTAACTCAATTATTTTTGAAAAACCTAAGAATATATGTGGAATGCAATAAAAGTATTGAGTATTGTACAAACCTTATTCCCCCCACAGAATGTCTAGAGTGCATAGGCCACTTACTAGAGACGTACGGTTCGACGGTAATGGGCAGCGGCGGCAGCGGGGCGCTCAAGGAATTAGCACGACACATCGGCGACAGGGACAACGCCGTCAGATCTGCCGCGCTCAACTGTGTCGCTTCTGCCTACTTCTTGGAGGGGGAGAAGGTTTATAAGATGATTGGACAGGTAAATATAACACAAATATTATAAGACAAATAAGTGTATATAACGATCTGAATTTATTATTTAATTATTTTGACTTTCAGAATAGCGTATTTTTCACGTAAATAACCAAGTTCTCAAATAGCTGGGCATAGTTCTTGTAGCCAATTTAAATATTTTGAAAGTCGAAATAACACGCATAAAATGAAGTCGTAATGCCGTAGCGTCGATGTGACGGTCGTTTGCCTATCGACGGCCTAAGTTTGCTCTCTTCTGCTTTTGAATTTGGCGTCCCCTTCAGTGTTCTGCTCAAGTAAAATAAAAAAAACGTAGGAAATGCTTTACAGTTACAAAATATAAAAAAATCACATTTACTTACTCCTCCCACAACTGATTTTGGAAGTCAGTTCTGTACAATCATCTTTACTCACAGATATCCGACAAGGATCTATCGTTGCTGGAAGAGCGTATCAAGCGCGCGGGCAAATCGCGCAGTGCCGAATCTAGACGTTCTATGCTTGTGCCGCTATCAGCGTCCGGTCGCCCCATACAAATACAGCAAGAGGTATGTCCAATTCCTATAATTATTTATTCAAGTATTACGTGCCTCACTGTTACTTGAACAACATGATAAACAAATATTTAATTTGATCACATCACACACTAGATTTCCCAAAACTTACCATTTTTCATTGATAAAATGCTTTTTCATTTTTACAAAGGGAAAGCTGTTAAAAGGGTAAATCTATTGAAACAAATAAACATTAGAGTAATGTAACAAAAGGTGCTAAAATTCAATAAAGATTGACATCACCCAAATACTTTTATCATCGTTTTACCTATTTACCTATTTCTATATGTTCAGGAACCTGAACCGCCTCGCCGCGTGATATCAGTAGACTCGGTTCCGGCAGAGTACGAAGAGGAAGAGGAGGAACAACTTCCACCACCTGCGCCAATGCCAGTGTAAGTATACCTACTTATGAGAGTTAATACTTGCCTCTAACCACACTGTTGGGGCTAGGCCGAGGCTACAATGCGGAGTGGCATTTTGTATCGCAAAAACGAAAGACTTATTTTTTTACGTTGTGACGCTTCAACGTTGTGTTTTGACCTAGCTATTATACTTATGAGGGAGTTCGGTGTATCTGTTAGTTTCTTTTGCACTGTTGTTCCATAACTTATTTATATAGCTGACTGAAAACTGTGCTGTCCCTGAGTGTGATAGTCCCATTTTTAATGACAAAAATGTTTATGCCGTATGTCTGTTCAAACCCTTTCTTTTGTCATTTTCTAAGTCATTACAAAAGCGCCCTACTCATAAGGGTGGGCAGCCATTGGCCGACCATACACTTACGATCGGATCTTCATAAAACCATATTAGTCTGATAAGTTACTCATATTTTTGTATTTCCAGCAGAGCACCTCCAGAACCGCGCGTCATAACGGGTCCATTCGGTCTGGACCCGGAGCTGATAGCGCAGCTAGACGCGGCGGTGCCGGTGCTGCGCCAGCCGGACGTGGCGGAGATAGACCTCAAGTTCCTCGACGAGCCCATCCCCACCAGCGGCGTGAGGCCGCAGCTGTCACATGCACAGCCGCCTATTAGATCCAGGTACGATTTTAATACAGTAAACGAGATGGAGGGACGAAGTCTTGAAAGATATAAAGGAGTGCCAGGTGTCAGAGCCATGTCGACGATAGGGCGAAGTGGTGACGAAAAATTGGGAAAGCTGACCCTACCATGAGGGCCGAGAGAGGATTTTTTAATACACGATATTCGTTAATTATCGCATTTATAAAATTACTAACTGGATCAATTTCACCCGCGTCCTATGGAAGGTACTTCTAACACAAGAATTAAAAGTAAATATCATCTTCATCTTTACCAAATTTTATCTAAGTTGTTCCAACCATACCTAGGTAACTGAGTATTATTAATTACTGGATATTGACTGTTATTTTGATGCTCTACTTTTGTTTATAGATATTTATTTATTTATTTATGACTATGGAAGACTTACAGCTAAATACAATATAATAGACGACTGTATGATTCACTGACAGCCAATTACAAGTCTTCACTTTTAGAACTAGAAGATATTATATAAAAAAAAGAAGAACTGTATATAATAATTAATCAAATTACTGTATTAATTGTTATATTTGTCGTAATATTTCCAGCATGGTTGGCATGTCTCCGCCTCGGCAGTCGGCGCCGCACCCGCTGGTGACGCCACAGCCGCACTCTCTTACCACCCACGTGGACGACTCGCAGCTCGCTGATACTATACACTCTATCGCCAGCCCCGACCTCAACGTGAGTGAGAAATTCATGCATTTCCCTATCAACATTGAACCTTATACTTTAGAGATAAAATTAAAAATCAATCAAAGAAGGTTTACGATACCTTTCTCCCGACGTTTCGGCCGAATTGCACCGACCGTGGTCACGGGAAGACTCCAATTCAATTCGCAATTCGGCCGATGCATCGGGAGAAGGGTATCGTAAACCTTTTATAGTTTCATCGCGAGTAAGACCCGGTTGTTGTCTAAAATATGTGTACAAATCGCGAAAGTTTAAAATCATCTATCAAAGAAATTTGACGGATTATAGTAGCTTGATGTGCTGGCGTCTGCAGTTTGTAACTGCCACCATGTGTGCGGCAGTCGGCATCGAAGTAAAACAAGTTCAGACATGAAATACCTTAAAGTTAGCTAGTAGACATTGTGCTCTACCATCCTGAGGTTTAGATTAATTTGAACTCCCAAAAACAAGGTCTTTAGCGACGATATTACAGCACAGCATAAGGTAGACTTCTCGGCCTACTGTATACTGTACTGGTCTAATTTCGGAAACTATGGATTTTTATTTAGCAACTAGCTTCTGACAGCGGTTTCACCCGCGTCCGGTGAGAACTACTCGGCGCACACGGATAAAAAGTAGCCTATAGTCTTCCTCGATAAATGGGCTATCTAACACTGAAAGAATTTTTCAAATCGGACCGGTAGTTCCTGAGATTAGCGCGTCCAAACAAACAAACTATTCAGCTTTATAATATTAGTATTAGTATAGATACCACTTTGCAAACACTGTTTACACTACAAAGTCTTCACATATATATCGCAGCGTGCCTAATGTTACTGGCAGGTTGCTAGTTTGTGGTCGTCACGATGACGTCGGATGACAGTGTTGACTGTCGGATCTTGAAGAGAAAGCCAAGGCCAGGCGGTCTGGTCTTCGGAGAGATATCCGTTCCACCCAATCCATTGTAAACATTGTGAATACTGAAGTACTAAAACGATTATAGACGATGTGAATGGCTACTGTGGTATTATTTCATATCCTGACAAGATGCAAGTGTATCAAAATATTCTAACCACTTCTGGTACTCCGTTATATATATTAACGCTCATTTGTTTTTTTTTTTCAAATATTTCAGGCGGCAATCCGTGCGTTATCCCTGATCTCAGGCGCCCTAGTGTCGGGCAGGGGCGGAGCGCTGGCCCCACATGAAGCCCGGCTGATCAGTGCTATAGCGGCTCAAGTGCGGAGACTGCGGTCCGCGCCGCCGCATGAAGTCACGCCTGCATACAAGTGTCTGGCTAGTGCGCTTACCACTGTAAGTATTACATACTTTATTTTATAACTAGTTGTTTCCCGCGGTGTAATCCTTATTTCGGGAGAATTTCTTCCCGTACCTGGGCAAAATATAGCCTACGTTATTCGGCGATAGTCTAGCTCCTCAATGCTCAAATAATATTACAAACAAATATTTTCTCTTATATTATTTTAGTAATTTGTATATATGCTATTTGTGTATATATACTTACAAATATTAAGATAACCTTCTGCAGTGGCTTCATTATGATAAAAACTACAGGTCCGAAATACATTCTATACATAAATGGAATTGGACTGTGGTTGTAGATTCATATTCAAAAAAATACTCTCACTATATGTATATACACCTTGAAAAAAAATGAAAAATATCTCTTCTGTATGAGATGCTACTTTTGCATAGCAAGAAAACAATGATTAGTGTTAGAAATGAATAACCTAATAAGTCGTCACTATCATTAGTATCGATATTATCAAAATAGTGAATTTTAAATCATAATCGTCTCCCCAGTTCTACGAGACAGCGGGTTGTGGTTCGCACGTGGGAGAAGCAGCGCTATGCTCGCTGCTGGGCGAGCTGCTGCGCGTGCTGGGCGCGGGCGCGGTCGCGGCGGGCGGCGGGCCCGACGCAGAGAAACTCGTGCGCATACTCAATAACGTCTGCGTTAAAGTGTTGGAGCATTCGCCTAGGACTCCGCTGCTGTGGTATGTGTGACAGTTGATTTTTGTTGTACTAAAACATGTATTATTTTGGTTTGTTCTTACTACTTTTTGCTGTCGAGTGAGCTGCAGGTTTAACTACCTAACGAGCCCTAGTGTCAGTTCTACAATAATACAGATGACAGCAAGTCAACTTACTTACCCTAATCTGTAAAATTTTACCAATCAATCATTATCTTCCACCATTGTGATATGGTTGAAAATCTATTGATGATTTTACAGATTGGAGTATGTAGATGTGCTGTTATAGTGGAAAATTAATGTTCGATTTGTAAAATTGTACAGAATCGAATAGGTCGACCTGCAGTCGTCTGTACCAAAAAAAAATTATATTTCAATTCTCAATTCTTTATTGCGTACCATAATGTATACAGGTTGTTGGTATATAGATAATTTAGTCACAATTATGGACCCTGTCGGGCACATCATATAATAATAGTAGGAGAGAGGAGGAAGAGCACTGAGTGTTTACTGTAATATATTCTATGTATTATTACTTAAGTAGTTAGTATAGTGTAGTGGAGTTTATTTGTTATTTATTTTGTTTATTTATTTTATACTAATCTTTATTATACAGTAAAAGCTCCTTATTCGCGCTTCCTTCATTCGCGTTTTCAGTATTCGCGGATTGAAAAAATGCGATCTAATTCCTTTATTCGCGGCCTAAGATTTCTTTATTCGCGGATCGAATCAGTACAACGGTACATACATACCTCAATACAAACCATTCTGTATGATATGTCATCGCGACAACAAGTGAACTAATAAAAAAATAGACCTTATTATTACTACGCCTAGATTGTTTTTTTAAAAGCTATGGGCTAATTTTCCATTCGTTACAAAAATTGAGATCGAGTAACACGTATCTTCCGCTATCATCCGTCACCTAGGAACGTAACCCCTATAACCCCGTATAAATTACCATTCCATATTCACGGTTTCTGTATTCGCGGCAAATTTACGGAACATAACCCCCGCGAATGAAGAGCTTTTACTGTATCTTAGGTTTGTTTATTAGATGAATTGCTTGGTTTTTATGTACCTGTGTAGAATATGTGTATGAATGTATAATAGAAGATTATTTTTATTTATTTATCGTTTAGATATTCGTTTATACTATAGTAACATTTACTGATAAGGAAATCTTTTAGTTTATTGGTAAAATTTGTATTTTTATTTAAATTCTTTATTTTCTCCGGTAGTTTATTATATATTTTTATGGCCATGACAAATGTGCTATCAGAGTGCATTTTTAAACGCGACGTTGGCAAATTTAGCCTATTTTTATGCCTTAAAGAAAATTTTGTTTGTATGTCCTCTCTTTTTGTAAAGAATTCTTGGTGCATGCGAGGCAGGGATAAGATTTTATTTTGTATGTTAGTGTATAACATAACCATAATCTGCAGTTTTTGGAAACTAAATGATTTTCAGTTGAATGATTTTTCTTCCAATCTGTTTTTAGATTACTATACAACTACTGTATATTTTCGTTTTTATCACAATACAGTTGTGAAAAAACACTACAAAATATCTCCATAAAATAACCCATCAATAAAACCTAACCTATTCTTAACTCAAATTATAATCTTCTTTCCTATTTACTCTACAGCGCCATAGTATCTCTCCTGCACGAATCCATCGGTGTATCGGATCCCGCCTACCCTCGGTACCAGGACCTACTCCTCAAGTGCTTTTGGAAGACCCTCAAGATGATCGCCACGTGGGACGCGAACTCCATAGACTACGACGCGGTCCTCTACAGAATACATCTCTTCTATAAGGCATACCCTAATAGTTATTGGAAGAAGAACCCTGATATTAGTGATACGCCTTACAGGTAAATTGTGAAAATATGTTTATTAGAGATTATACAAACATATCGGCTGCTGAATTACATAGGGAGGGCAGTATAAAGTACACCCGCCTTAAGAGAAATAGTATACCGGATCCTGAGTTAAGATTGGTAGACAAATGATAGGAGTAGCATCATTGGATGCATAACTTAGCTAAAGACAATTTTACAAGGGAAACCTGACAAACTATTAGATTATTGTTGGGAAAACAGATTGCTAAGTTGCAGGATACAAAAAAAAATAATAATTAGGGATTATTTAAAGTTGAGACTTTGATTCAAGATGCAGTGGTGGTTCCTTCTGGATTCCAAGCTCTGAACGTCAAAAGCATAGTCGATTTTTACACTGCAAGTTTTTGGAAACGGATTTATGTTCCTGACTATGGATTCCAGTTTGAACCCATTTTTCTAGGCCTGGCATGTGTCAAACCTGTGAGGGATTAAAGCCAGATATATGTATACAGAGATATTGCATTTAACAGTAAAAAATGCCACAAACGAATTAAAATTATTGTAATTATTAGAATTTTATGTGTAAAAATAGCATTTCAATGCCCTAGGGTATGAGGTCAAGCTATCTCCATAATCAAATTTAATCTAAACTTTCGTCTAGAAGTTCAACGAACAAATCTTTGATGTTACAGAACAGTGAAGACGCTGGTGCATACTCTAGTCAAGATGAAGGGCGGCTCCATCACGAACCACCTCACACAGATACCGGATGTCAACGAGTCTGACTTATATCCTTATCTACTCAAAGTACTCAAGGTAACACATATGCACTTCTGAAGCTACAGAGTACTACTTCATATCGATATACAAAGAAAATTATAGGGTTTTATCCAATAATAATAAAAATAAATTGAGTTACCTGAATCGTACTAAACAGCATTCCCATTGAAGTGAGTGTCTAAAGACTACAACACACAGTACCGGTATTACAGGCGGCCCAACAGGCCGGCGGGTAATCTTGCTGCCATAAAATTATTGCTTTAAAGCCGCTCGGCACTGTGTATAATAGCTTTGATGTTGCAGCTAAATAGACTACGATGCATCTTCGTTCAATATACGTCGCGTAACAAACGTATAGCAAGAACTTGTTATTTGATTCGGATCGGTTTGATTCGAATCGGTTTGATTCGAGCTAAATATTTACCCCTCAGCTTGTCAGTTGCCTCTTTCGCATCTTAGTATTATTTTTTACAGTGAAGACCCTCATCTTCATATTAGTTATGGCTTATAATAACCGTGGAAAATAATAATTGTTGGTCGGACACTTGACGATCAACGTGTATACATGGATTTTGTTTTATTCCCAGCAACTAAAACTCGATGAAAAGAAAGAGAACACATCGGACGCATTGAACGGTGGCTCGGTACTAGCGTCGGTGCCGCCCAACAACGCGGCGCTGGCGGCCGGCCGGCTGCCGCGCGCAGTGCACGAGGAGCTCGCGCTCATACTGAAGAGAATCGGCACCAAGGAACATAATAAGGACGCTTTGTCGCAGCTTTATGATCTTAGGGTATGTATGCTTACATTTTGGTGGAGTTATACGCCTTTGTAGGTGTGCTGAGGAAAAGCTCTTGATTTTAGTTGCTAGATGAATTTAAATTCCCTACTTGTCTGTCATGTTTTGAAACACGCTCTAGCTGTGATAAGAATCGTTGAAGGTAGATTTCTTTCCCTCTTATTATATATTTTACTAGCTTCCGCCAGCGGTTTCACCCGCTCTCCCGTGGGAACTACTGCGCGCACCCAGATAAAAGCCTATAACCTTCCTCGATAAATGGCCTATCTAACACTGAAAGAATTTTTCAAATCGGTTCAGTAGATCCTGAGATTAGCGCGTTCAAACAAACAAACATACAAACAAACAAACTCTTCAGCTTTATAATATTAGTATAGATTTAGGCGCTTTGTTTTATTGGGATATTGTAAGATGCTAGAAATAATTTGATAAATTAAAGATCTTGAAGATCTTTTTGTATTTAAAAATGTAATCATGCTGTGATTTCTATTCAACACAAACTATGTCAAATATGACCAACTAACTTCCGCCTGCAGTTTCATCACCGTCTGCTTTGCACGCTCTGATAAAAAGTAGTCTATAACCTTCCTAGATGAATAAGCTATCTAACACTAAAATAGTTTTTCAAAACGGTCCAGCAATTCTTGAAGTTAGCGCGTTCATACAACCAAACTGTTCAGCTTTATAACATTATTACATTACATGTTCGGTATTAGGAGCGTCACCCCGAGGTGGACATCTGGACGTTCATGCAGGGCTCGTCGTTCTACTTCCGCAACTACGTGGAGCGCGGCCTGCGCGAGGTGGCCGACCAGCGCAAGCTCGCCTCCATGCCCATCTACAAGCACGACTTCAAGTCGGAGAACATCGGTATGTATGCACAGTCGCAGTCATTAATGCACTACCAACTTTCAAACCTTCGCATTTTTGTCGTATAATACATTGTCTGAACACCGATTACATTTATACGGCTAAAATAAGAACGTTGGCAAGTTGCTAGTGCATTAATAACCCCGTATCGTACATGTTCTATGGGCCCTGAAATAAATGAATAAATTTAAAAATATATACATAACTAGCTTCCGCCAGCGGTTTCACCCGCTTCCCGAGGGAACTATATCCCGTACCCGTGTATAAAGTCTTTGTTTTTCCGAATCAAAATCAGTCCACCAGGCTGTGACTGTAAGATAGCTATCTAGAACTTTATCTGAAACCTGTCCAACTGGCCGTTAGTGTTTTGAATGATCAACATTTTGAAGTAAAAAACTTTTATATTCTGTTTCTTGTTTCAGATATAAGTAATGAAAACGACGAAAAATCTCACGTGATATTCTTGGAGAGACTTCGAGCTTTGCAGGTTGGTTTACATTTACTTTAATTTGATAGAAATAGTGCAACATTATGTAAAAGTTTTTAAAGCCTATTTAAAATAAAACTCGCACAATGTTCCCACAATAATATGTATGGATTTTTTTTTTCAGGCCAAAGCCGGTCTTAAAACGGAGTCGTCGCCGTCGTCACAGCCGCGCACGCCTATCGGCGACAACAGGACACTCGTCGACTCTATCAACGAGAACACATTGCCCAGGACACACAGCATCGACCCACAACTTGACGTAAGTTTATCTAAACTAACTGAGGAACTAATTCCCGCAGTCCGCAAAAAAATCTTTTCTCGGGGCCTCTAGACTATTTGTATACCAATTCTTGTTTAAATCGGCTCCGTAGCTTTCCTCACTTCCGCATTTATAATATTGATAATGTTTTTTGAGAATAAAAATAGGATTTCTTTCCGTTGCTAGTTTCAGTTACTATCAATTCGTACTGCTTTAGTTCTAACGCGTGAGTTTTAGCTTATACTTTGCTCAGGAAGTAATATGTTTCAGTTACATTACACAAAAATAATTTGAAGTACGACTTGCTTAGATACGATTCTAATCAATTGTTATCTTTACAGCTACACACAACACAAGCCTTATCCCAGCGCAACGAAGCCGAAGTGGACGCGCTACGCCTCAAGCTGCAACAAATAAAGAGTTCATCCAAAAGATAGGCTGCTCCCCAACACTTTAGCCACGGATTTGTAGCTCTCTCGTACGTCATCGATATACTAGCACGTTGCCACATCACTAGTAACGAATAACTTAGTCGATTTCAACTCACTCGACCAACAACCAATTTAGTCGATAATTAATCGACTAAAAACTAAATTAGCCTTCACTTTCGCGTCTACACTGCTTGTTTTATTTATGTAAATTGACTATTCGGCTTGCCTGAAATAACTCGAAATTTTTAATCTCATTCTTTGTCATGTAGTTTAAGACTAAAGGCCTATGCGTGTTCCGAGTTAGCGTCCGTTGAGCCCTTACTGAGAGTTGAACATGACAATATAGTAATCAGTATCGCCTACACAGGGTATTACGCTTCGTGTATAAACTTGTGTCTTGGTAAGGGTTATGTTCACTTGGTTAGGATAAAATTTCGTCTGTCATTAACTTTGTTGTGTACGGTCGTGTACTGAGTCGATGTTGGAAATTTTATGGAGTTTAGGAGCTGGATATGATTTACAGTGGCGAGGCAGTTACTGGTTCTCTGATGTGTTATGTTTAAACTACTAGTCTATGGAGTAACTATACAAAATAATATCGAGGATGCGTTTTTCAAAACTAACTTCCTTCAATCGCCAGTGCACAGCCATTTCATTTATTAGTCCTGTGAAATTAATTCAGAAGAATATCAGATGTCAGCAACTGGTTAAACTACTGTAAGTCATTTCTAACAGCAACAGATCAGTGTATCTGTTTTAAAATTGATATAAAGTTAAAACGACGTGCGTTTTGATGTTATTCATCGTTGGTCAGCAACTAATGTATATTTCCCTTCTATAGTTTGTCTTGTAATTCGTGATAGTCAGTGTACATTGTTGCCGACCAGCTGTGAAGTTTGTGAGTAAATCAGTGAGATATTTGATGTTAAATTAAATGTATACCGTTTAAGACTAGAGGCTATTGAGTGCACTCTCATGTGATGAACTAAAAAGTTAATAACAATAACTCGAAAATAAAATTAGCAATTCCATGTCAACAAAAATATTATTTCAATAATCTGTGCTATTAATTTAGTCCTGGCCATATGTAGGCACTTAGGAAACGATTTTAACAATGATAAATAAGGCTCACAGATGTTTTCACAGTGTGTCTCATTCGCACTCATTGTTGCACTTTACGGAGTAGTGAGGAAATGGAATGAACAAAATCATCAAATACTGTTCAATTTATGTAGTGGTCATCTATTTTCTACAGATGTTGGTGGGTTTTCTTAGCTACCAAATGAAGCATCCATTTGCTCACTCATCTGTGTCGCACTTTTGAACAAATCATGTATTTTGTATTGTAAGCAGTCGTGCCCCATTCACGTCTCATACATACGTAATGGCATTACTATATACTCATTATTATACATCAGAAGCAAACCAAGCATCCTCGTTTCAAAGCCTTGTTTCAATGTACATAAAACCTATTTTTTCAACGTTAGGCTACCGGAATATAAAGTTTAATTAAAATCGTATGGTACTAACATCTGTGGTTTAGAAAATTAAAAATACCAGTGTATAAACGAAATTATATAAACAACATAAAATGTTAGTGTTTTACAATGGAATTGTAGTAGCCATGTAAAACGATAAACGTAATCCTTAGCCAATCAAAACAATAATCAATGTTTAAATAATGAATGATATGAAATAGCCTGTAGCGAGAGCATTGACCCTAGTTTTGTATCTATGATTGTTCAATGTAGTTTTCATTTAATTTGAAAACTATTATTGATGTATATATCATGTATTACTAATAACATGTTTTGTAAGTTAATTTTTTATGTATTTTTTTTATTGGATTCGTGTTGAGTTTTGGTTGTATGTGTTTGAAGACTGTTTTGAGAGTTAGCGATATGATTTAGCAATACTTGTTTTGGGTGGGATATGCGGTTGATGGACGATTAGTATAACTATTAACATTGAAATAAAGCCATGTGTTAAAGTCGATTTTTGTTTTAGTTGAAATTTTGATCGATTTTTTCGAGGTGTTGATATTTAAGACTAGTCAAATCAGCAACCGTATGTTCCGCCATTTGATGTTGTGTTTACTCAATAATTTGATGTTTGAAGAGGTGTGTTGAGTTTAGTTGCCGATGCGCGACCAGTCGTCATCCAGTAGGTTTGTTAGAAAACTTGTAAGAGCTGAGATGAGGCCATAATATTAATATATTTTAGTACCCCCACGTTTCATATAGCCCGCTGAAATGTAATCTATACATTCCTCCCAGTATTGGATTTTTGTACGAAATTGTTTAACCATTTCCATCAAACTATTTATCGACCATTGTGTTCATTCGTTATCACTCATTCCTTCATTTATGTTTTTTATTCCATTTATATGGCAACTTTTTTGAGAAAATTGGAATAGAAGAAAATCATTTGGAACTGAATATCTGCCCTTATTGAAATGATATTGTACGAAAAGGTATTCTAGCGTTTTCAACGTTATTTTTCATTGTTGATTGACATTGTCTGTAGTATGAGTTTGAGGTAGTTTCAAAACATAATTTTAATAAAAAATAATGTACTCGATATGTTTAAACAAATAATCGATTGCTTATAGTTAAGAAACTCACTCTTTCTACGATTCCTATTAAACTTACGCTACAGAAAATATAGTGACCCCTTAGATTTGTTTTACATTTAATTTTCTTCGATACATATTCTTGATTTCAATTCGTTAAATTAGGTTAACTTCTATTATTGTCTTTAGTATAAACATTCGCTTTTTAAACATGACTTCATATTGATTATTGTGAGCATTTATTTATTGTATTATGTAAATTAATGTTTAAATCATGATGTAATATTAATAATAAAGTTCATACAACACTGAAAGGTTTTTTAATGTATAAAAAAATCTCGCTATGATTTGTTGGTGGGCCTAGTTGAGCCAACCAGGCTGATCACATTGATAAACAGAACATCCTTATCGATCTTGTTCACTATTGAGTCTAGAAGAAGACGCGTCGCCGAGACACTTCGTCGCTAGATTAACAGCGAGCCATCCTCACCGCCCACAGACGCCCACGCGGTTACCGTGGCTGTGAGAAGTTCTCGATATATCCGGTGCCTATGGCGTCTCCCACTTCCCTCGCGGCAGCTGGGATATGACGATCTTCGGACGCTCTGTCGCCTTGTTAGCTCTGCTTCCCAGGTTTTTGTAAAGAAGATATTTCATATCGGTTAGCTTACAGCATACAGAAAAAAAGCTGTCAGCCGGTGCCGATCTACGAGAGACCAAGGGGTGCTTCATTCTGGTAACTTGTACGTAAAGCAAACATATTGATGGAACGTGAAGCAAATGTAAGTTGTCTAGGTCCTGACGGTGATTGGCACTGGCTTCTAGCTTACTTTCTGCATAAGGTCAAATGGGTATGGGCATATATTTTTCGGGTCTTACATGAATATGTTAGAGAGCGATACGATGTAACCAATCTGTTTTTTGAAAAAAAATATGAAGCTTTGGGAATGTAAGTATTAAATATAATAATTAGTTCAGTCACCCATTCACTCCACTAAACGTTTAGCTACTACCGATACAATGGGTCACTCAGTGGGTAGAAATTTCACGAAAGATCGATATGTGCGTCGAACCCACACTGCACTATTTACTACTTGGGTGGGCGGTCTAGAAACATCCCGAGAAAAAGAAATTAAAAATAACCCTCCTTTTCGCTTCGCCCTAGTCGGGTAAAAATTGTGTGATCGTCAGTGGTCTTATTAGTAAATTCTTAATCTATTGATAAATGTTGGCCGTTAAAAATTCTTATCTTTTTACGGAAAATACTTCGGCTTGAACTTTACGCGTAATCTCGTTTACCACGAAAAAGTAAAATTTCACTCTATGGTCCAAAATAGACAAGTGATCAGCCAATCAAACGGTGGGGCGGACGAAACGAAATGAAAGTCCGCCACATGTCCGCCATATCTACTACATCTTCTTTCTAATAGTGACGTTCATATTATTTTGTGTTAGATAGCGTTATTGTGTAGATATTCGTTGTATAATTTAATTATTTTTTTAGTTTATCTAATACGCGGTGAGTAAAGTGTGCAATCTGGATTTGACATATTGATAGTTTTTAATTTGGAACTTGTTTGTCCGCGCCGTGCTTTACGTATTGTCAAAATGGAAAAATCTTAGTTTTAGCGTAACTACAGCCTTATTGTATGTGTTATTTATAAATTGGATCCACTACACTACACTCGTGACGTATTTTGTAGCGTTTAGCGGTGCCTATTGAGTAATACGAATTTTTTGGTGTCGGCATTAATAGACGGTGTACTCAATATTTCACAGACCCTCGACGGCGGATAGCACCATGGAGTCTCCACGGAAATTCAACGATTGCTATTTTTACTACTACTCCACATGCACGAAGGTAAGAAAATATTCCTGATATATCAAATGTAACTCCAAATGTCATATTGTTTATATTCTGAGTCTGATAAAAATCATGGAAGCTAACGTGTTATGCACAGTTTCATTCAATATTTTATGGTTAGAATGTTTTATTGACATTTGAAAATCTATCAAATATTGTAAAAGTGATAACATTGCTGAACAATCAAATTTTATTATGAAACAACTGAGTAAGAAAAAATTACATAGATGACCTTTTGTGTAAGTTGGCTAAAAATGTCATTTGATAGTAAGATATTTGGGGAGCATATCACAACTTTTTTATGAATAAATGTGTAACAAAGAGTGGATGGTATGGTCTCATCTAAGATAAATTTAGTCACAATAATAGACTTGAATTGGCTCAGTAAGAAAGTAGTACCCACATGATCATCACTTTCTATAAAATTCAACAATTCAGACCACCTGAAATATCAAATGTTGATTTCTTACAAATAACAAAGTCTTAACAAGTCAAATAGTTCATTAGTAAATATCAAATGACATGTGGTTAAATTGCAATTTAATCTGTAGAACTAAATTATACAAAGTGCTCAATAAAGTTTGTTCTCTTTGTCAAATAGGGAGACAACTGTGTATTCCGCCATGAACCGTCAGCGCTGGGCTGCGAGACAATGTGCACAGCTTGGCAGCAGGGCAAGTGCCTTGATAAACGCTGCAAACTACGTCACATGGAACTGAGGGTATGTGTCAAATTCTTTACCTTACAGAGGACCGCTGGTATTCCGGCCCCTATCTTATCCAGCACCCCCTGTAACCCGACATAGTCTTGTATTAAGATGTCAGAGGAGTATGAAAGAAGAAAAACATGCTGTGCCAGTCCCCAATAAACATTGGGAAAAGGGCAGTAGAAACGTGTTGAGACACAAGGCAACAATATGTAGGTGTTATTTCTGTCAGGTCTTATGTATTAATTTTTGTTATCTAAGATATAATTAAGAAGAAGTGGTATGTCTGGTTTTAGGGTGGGGTTTACTTTTCTTTATTAATATTTTTAATCGGAGCTTATTGGGAAATAAAGTGGAAGTAAAAAAATTGCTATCATAAAGGTTAAACTTTATTTGAATGAAGCATACCAATTTTTTTTTCACCAAAGTTCATACAGCTGTGCAAATAATATTGTTTGTTTTTCTACTTCAGACAGCTACTTCGGTCACTTTATTAGAAATTAAACATTGCTATCTACTACTATTACAGTTATTTTCCTTATTGAGATATTGGGGAAGCCCTAGGTTGTTTATGTCATTTGATTAAAAATTTAATTTCAAATCTCAAACTAGGTCAAAATCATAGTTTTTGTGTTTTAAGTTAAAATATTTTCTAACCCCAGTGGCTATTTATATTATTTACCATCTATTACTAAATATTCATTTTGAATGTCTTCCACCATACAGCTACTAGTTCTTAGCCTGAATGGCTATAAAATATCCTATTTCACTATAGAGTCAGGATGTTAAAGTCAGGGTCTTTTTCCACAATTAAAGGGTGCAGGTGACCCTAACAGGCATTAACCTGCTTGTGGGTGACCTGGTTAAGTGGTAGAATCCTGCACCCTTTAATTGTGGAAAAAGACCCCGACTTGTAACATCCCAACTCCTTTGGTGAAACAGGATATTTTATAGCCATTCAGGCTAAGGGTTAAGTGGTAGAATAAGGTGCGAGGATACTCATTCATTTTGAAGCAGAATTCTTAGTTACAACTGCAGCCAGGTCTTCTAAAACATGATAAACCTACATAAACCTGATTCGTAAAACAAACATTGAACTTCATATTTATTACCCGGTCAGTAGTCCAGTAAGTAACAAGTTATCGTAATATCATTAAACTCGGAGATATGCACAAATTGTGAGAGATAACGATTACATTATGTCAAGCGTTTCTTTATCAAACATTCTTCGGATTAAATTAGTCGACGTAGTTTGAAACGATGGAGAAATTAATTATCTCGGTGACGTCGGTGTAACACTGAATCTACATGTTTGAATGAATATTTTTATGTGCTTTGCTAGAACGAAGTTTTATCAGTTTACAAGCCTGCAAGCGAGATTACAGTAACGTACGGTTCTCTTGATATATTTTTAACGATGCATTGACGACCTTGAGTAGGCGGTAAGCTTTGCGATTTTAGAAGTCGGAAGTATCTTATGAAATAAACAATATTTATTGGAATGTCACGAGTTTTGGGAATCTAGCGGGGGTATGGTTCTAGGCGTCTAGGACTTTTTTTATTGCCTTTAATTTGACGTTACGAATTTTCTAGAAAAACCGCAAGCAAATCCCATGCTACTGGGAGAACCAGCCGGGCGGGTGTCGTAAGATCCATTGTCCGTTCATGCACAAGAACCCGGACGCGCGCACGGACGGTATCGCGCCCAGTCAGCCGGCGCCGCCCCAACCCGTGAGACAACACATACATTACACGCCATACACGGTGCCTTTTTAACTAGATAACTAGGAAAACTTTCAGTGGTGATACTTCTCTTAAATTTTAACTTCAGCTAAATTCACTGTTCAGGTGTTCCCGACTTTGTCGTGGTGGTTTTCGTATCTTTTCTAATTTTATCGTATGGTACCTAATACCATATAAAAAATAAAATATAGAATATTTTTGTGGTAATTTTTTTATTTACATTTGAAATGTAAATATGCAAGGTGTACAATATACACTTCAAGAATTTGATGTACAGACGCCAGCACATTAACTTATCTCACTCTGTCAAATTTCTTCAACAGGTTTTCAACCATATCACAATAATGCAAAGGTTAATGTTCGATTGATAAAATTTGAGAGATTCGGCAGGTGGACCTGCTGTAGTCTGTACACTAAACTGCACTGAATTATCCTTCACGTCAAAGTGGGAACACCCTTTTTAACAAATACTAGTTTTGAATCATTCATCATCTGCCTATGCACAAACTCTCGAGTTAGTATAGGTAAATGATTTTTCTCTGAGATGCCAGTATCACCATTGAAAGTTTTCCTGGCTACTAAAAAGGCATGGTGTATAACTGATTGATATTACACACTAACATTTTTGCTTCTTTATTAACTTTTTGGTAAATTCATTTTCATTATCCTCTGTAATATTATTAATAGAATTTGCTTCGTGAATTTTGTCATTCATTAGTAAAGTATTAATTTCATTGTAACTACTAATTCCATATTTAGTATCAAGTAAAGCCTTTTATCACCCATTCATTATAAATTCCATAACATTTGAAAGTTAACAATTTTAGATAATTTTGGAGATTTAGATCATACTACACATACTCATGATAGCTTGTAGAGCTCATAGTGACATATTAGTGGCATATTACATTTAACGCAGGCTTGTAACCAATACCAGCAAGTGGCGAGCGCGGTGAGCGTGCCCGAGCCGGTGGCGGAGCAGCCGCCCATGGGCGGGGTGGCGCCGCCCGTGCCTGCGCCCGCGCCCGTGCCCTTGCTGTGGCAGCAACAGCGCCAAGGTATGACATGTACGATACGGGGTCATTAATGCACTCGCAGCTTGCCAACTTTCCTATTTTAGCCGTATAATAGGTCTTAGTGCAACCGGGAGATCCGTTGTGTTCAAGCAATGTATTACACTACAAAATTGCGAAGGTTTGAAAGTTGCTAGTGCTTTAATGACCGCGACTTTTTATGGTGAATTTCTAAAAAAAAAGCTTGTTTTCATCAAATTGGTCCTGCACTGCGATTTAGGGCAGTTTAGGGTCCCTTATTCTCTGTTTATGTATGTAATTTAAATTGATTGAGCCTATGATCATAAAGTCGACGGCCTATAGTTGCATTAGCATGTTACAATAAGTAGATGATTACAGTGGGACAGAATGAAACCCTATAAGTATCCCAATACTGTTTGGGGTAGTGGCAGAGAGATGCTTATATAAAGCCATAACGGTCAAATGCCAGGTCCAATCGAAATTACAAATATAGACGGTTTAAAAAAATATGCAAAATGGTCTAGGTGTCTTTGATTAATTGTTAAACGTCATAAAATAAAAGACTACGACGAATTGAAAACCTCCTCCTTTTTGGGTTTTCGGTTAAAAATAGTAAATAATTAGAGCAGCTCTAACTCTCAATTCGTGACCCGCCTAGCTGTCTGGCTTGGGCCTACCAAACGAGACAGTCGAAGCATTTCATATCCATAAAAACCTTCGGCCAATCGTTAGAAGTTTATGATGTGCGGAGTTACTACCTACCTCAAGGGGAAATACTAGTCATGTAATGTATGATATTATATGTATATGTCACCGGAAAATAACAAGAACCGTAAGTTTATAAATTTCCTAGTAAATTGATAAACTTTCGTAAGATTCTAAACTGGAGATAAATTATGATTATTTTACGTTCACATTTTCGTAAATTGATAAACTTACTGAAGTCACTCGTAAAATAATAAGTAAGCACTACGCATGATCTGATTGGTTGACTGTCAAGTGTCACTTCTCCTTCCTCGCGGCCGCCATTGAAGTTTATGGACACAAGCAGTGCCGCTATGAACATTGACCAATCAGAGAGCAGTGTGTTATTTTACGTATTTCAAAGATGCGTATATTTAAAAGAGCTTCTGTGATTGGTCGAACCATTTAGAATCTTACGAATAGATATCCGTTAGTTTATAAATTTACCGTGTGACGTCGGAAATTGAAAAATTTACGAAAATAAGGACGTAAAATAATACAATTTATGTCCCGTTTAGAATCCTACGGAAGTTTATAAATTTCCTAGGAAATTTATAAATATACGGATCTTGTTATTTTCCGGTGACATATATTTATGTTTTTTTTTCATTCATAGTTTCCAGTTAAATTGTTTATGTGACATTGGTGTCATGTCATGTAACGATGCACACGCTACGTTTTTGATGTTTAGATTTGATAACACAGTTTGTATATTGCTAAATAGCTCATACTCACTTCCTATTTAATTTATTTACTACTAGCCGTTTTCCCGCAGTTTCACTCACGTCCCTGCCCTTACCCGGATAAAATATAGCCTATGTGACTCGTGGATAATGTAGCTTTCGAGTGGTGAAAGAATTTTTAAAATCGGTTCATTACTTCCAGAGATTACCCCCTACAAATAACTTACAAACAATTTTACCTCTTTATAAGATTAGTATAGATTCACTGCAAGAAAAATGTAAACACAATTCTACAATACTGTTTCATTGATAAGTTGACAAAAAAGTTTGTGTTAAAAAAAACCTTACGTATATTAATATCCAGTAATATACTAATAAGAATAGTCTAAAAATAACCTGTTACTAAGTCGTGATGGTCTAACGATGTTAATTTTGAATATTACCGGACATTTTTGTCAAATAATATGCGTTGTTCGACACTTATCATAATTAACTACGAAACTCGTTTGTGACGACTGTCCTCTAATGATCACGCAATCCTCAAATGATTAATTTTAAAATCATTCACATTTGGGTTTTATGTGTTCATTCAGTAACAGATTTATAGTAACACTGTTTTATAACTGTGTTAGCATGGTTATCATATCAAAGCTGATATAGACATGGGTTTTCCAAAGACCGTCCTTATGACGGTTAGGGCCGTATCATACTCTTTACTATCGGATTACGAACGGACTCGGGCGAGCAACGAATACGTTACGGACACACAATGTACACGCCGCGAATTCGCTGCGCGCCCGCTCCACTGCGTATCCGCTAGTATAAGGCCCTTGAAATTCATGATCGTCTTACCAACGTGTATTATTTAATCGATGGCAATCGAAGGCAGTCGTACATCACTGCGTTGCCTTCAGTGAGGTTGGAAGCCTTGGGAGAAGACTTCGCAGATTACTGTTTTCACTTTGCAACGAGATATCGCCCGTGGCTTCCTTCGTCTTCCGAGGGAATTGCCTCCCGCACCCGTATAAAAAACTTGCAAGGACCCATTTTCATGTCAAATTCCATCTTGATCAATTCAGACGTTGTTGCGTGAAACAGTAACAAACTCACTTTCGCATTTGCAATATTAGTTAGTATAAAAACATTAAGTACAATATTCTCCCCCAGCAGTGGTGCTGGACTCAGCAATCCTAGGCGTGCTGCCAGCTTCCAGCGAGCTCCTGTCCGGGCGGCGCGTGCTGCCGCCGCACGCGCACGAGCAGCCCGCCAACCCCTACGCGCCAATGCCCGTCGACCCCCTCGTCGTCAACTTCGAAGAAGGTATGCGCCTCTACTGAAACTACATGTACTAAGCCCCCACCAGACGATTTGAGAGCTCGATCACCCGCTACCAGCACTACTAACCTTACAGCTAAGCTCTAGAAGATTCCAGACAACACAACCGCCAGGACCGGACCAGCTATGGTTGTGTTAGAAGTTTTGTTGCTTCAAGCAATTTTTGTTAGTCATCAATAAGTTGGTGTATGAAACTAGAGGTTTTGTTTGTCTCGGACCGGTCCTTGAATGAATAAAAATTGTATAGGAAATTGTGGCGTGTATTGAATGAGCTACGATAGAAATTAGGGTTGCTACCGTCGAAGCAATGGTTGTGGGACTTGATTAGAAAAAGTGAATATTTTATAGAAGTAAACTTTCTGTAAAAATTAAGAGACGAGCGGCGGTTGTCTTGAATGCAACTGCCACTAGTGATGATGTGGTACGACGTGGAATCTTCTAGTATTGCCATGGATCTCGCGTCATTGAGGGGGCAGTAGACTTGTGAACCAGCAATGACGACGAGTGCCGAGCTGCAATAGCAAACAGAACTCTCAAATTGTATGATTGGGGCTTACGGCTCGATTTGCTATTACTGATTTGAAAAGCCATCAAAATAAGTATAAGCTTGGACTAAATTTGGACCAGTGATGTAAGATAAAAGTAAGGAAAAAGTGGGTAGAGCTATTTGATGGTGAATTGTTTCCTAGCATATTGTTATGTAATATGAATATTCTCCATATGTGGCATTGTACTTTACTATTTTCTATTTAAGAGCACTTGATAAAGATTGCAAGCAAGTTTTATGCGTCATGATTTTATGTGATATAAAAAGCAATCGTAATAAATGTATAATTTTGATATGCAAGTTGGAAAGTGAACGGCTACGTAGGTATATGTTATATACGCGAAGATGGACACTTTGGATTTGTTTGAAGAAATGTAATTTTGATGTCTTTCCAAATGATGTTTTGAAGCGAATCTTGTAGCCAAAAGTAAAATTAATAATACTATGTACTAATGCACTTGAGTTTTCAATAGACATTTAGAGATATTATGCTCGTAATATCACGGCTCGCAGACACTACGTCTAATGTTTGAGCCAACCGCTTACTGGCGATGTGATTGTAACATTTAGTTCGCTGTCCACTGGAGAGTGCGCGCGAAACGTTTCCAACGTTCGTCGCGACACGACGACTGTAAACGGCACTACGTTTAGTTTTCTCTAACACTGCCTATACGTATTCCTATACTACTTGAAGACTTAAGTAATTATTGAGGGCATTGTTCCTTTTACGCGGAAAATCGCTATTTGTGTTGTTACGACGACACGCTTCAATGGACAGCGAGCCTGACATACATTATTATAATAATAATTCGGTAGTTGAAAACTCTGTCATTGTCATGTTATGGGCGGTGTGCGTAGGGTTAAGCATTAACTATGTTAAAATTCAAACGCTCATTGATTATTTTTTGTTTTCTAAATATAACACTATGCTTTATGTATACTATGGCACTGCTGACTAGAACTCGTCAAATTCATGGTCGAAAGTCGCATTGAAAGGGTTCCAATATTATGTTTAGAATTCAACCCTTTGTTGTGCCAATATAACATATTTATCTAAAAAAAAACTACGTAGAAAAGTGTTAGATTTATTACTTAAAAAATATATATATTTATTTTATTCACATGTTATTGGTTAAGAATTTTTTCCTACGTTTATTGTCGCTAGCGAAGTGGGAATTTATTGTTTATATATTTTTACGCGAGTTGTTCACAACTTGCCGCTTTATTAATTTTAACTTTTGTAGAAAGAAAATACATTTGTTTTGTTCGCCCAGTTCGCGATGCGACATATTAACACCTGTTTATGGAAGGTATTATTATTGTTTTTATTTCGCCAATAGTCAATTAATATAGTATTTATTGTATAGTTATAGTTGGATTCAGTTTCGCGATTTTTGTATTCAATATTATTGTGGTGGGAGTGGATTTAAACAGTTTGGGCGTTACATTAGAAACTGGATCCAAAACTAATTTAACGAAATACAATATTGTTTTTTTATGTTGCCGGAAGAGGCGGCTTTTTGGTTGACTCTAACTTAGACAATGTTTAGCTGTTTTTTTATACCATAGACAATGATTAAACAAAGTGAGATTATATTTGACTCACGAAGAATTTATGATAGCTCTCTTCTCACAATTTATTAAAGAAATAATATGGAGAAAAAGCGACGTTGGTATTTTTGTATGTGCAATAAATTAGAGAATATAATCTCTTTCATATCTTAGCTAATTAGATTCATTAATATCTCTCGCTTTTTCATTTACTGTAACGTTATATAACAATTTATATCACATAGATAGACAGTTACAGTCATATTTTAAGAAAAAAAAAACAAAATTTTCTCTCAAAATATCACTGTAATACTTTTTTTAAATAGATGTTGATATAATCTTTGTCTATGATAGAAAAGTACATAATAAATAGGTTTAATAACATATAAAATACAAATAAAAATATATATACACGATTATTGTAACTCATTAAATATAGGTGAAAAAAAAAGAAAAAAAAAAACAGCTTTATGCCTTTAAATTGTTTGTATGTTAGTATGTAGGATGTTTTAAGGGGCTTTGGCAGTTTATAAAGGTACCCACTGCTACCTGCCCCCAATACTTTATATATTCGCACCGTGAGATTTAGATAGAGCTAATAAAAGAAAAAAAAATGTATCTCTAGGTATACACAGCGGGAAACACAGTCTGATAAGTTGCATGGATTATGACACTGTGATTTCCGTCTAACAAAAAAAAATCGTGCTTAAGATCATACTACCAATTTAGAAAGATTTAAAAAAGATAAGCTAACTAAAAAGATCATTCGATTGCTTAGCGGTCTTTGGTAACGTCTGGGTAACGCTTCCGATTATATAGCACTTGGTATGTTTATTACGCGATTACTCAAATATATTTGTTGTGCAAAACAATCTGGCAATAGGATTTAATTTCTTATATTTTTGCACTGAGAGTAAAGTTCCTATATTTATTACAAAATCGCAAATGTGTGAGCAGGACAACTTAAAACAAAGAATCGGTTCGCGTTATGGTCCATGGTACGCCTAGTCATTATTTATGTATAAAACTATTTATCAATATTTAAAATAACATAGTCTCGATTGGTGGGGATAGATTAAGTCGGAGGTTTCTTATATTAATTTAACATGCTCAGTTTTTACATACACATTTTTAATTTTTCAAATTTCTTGTTGTTCGCTTCAAATGGAGTAAAAATTATTTTAAGTTTTATGTAAATTTGCGGAAAAGTGTACTGAAAAGTTTTAGGGATATAATTTTAGAATGAATTAGTACAAAGGGTGGTTGCTTACAGAGGCAGCTGTTGAAAAAAAAAGAAATTGGTTTCTCTTGTAACTGTAGCAATACATTTTATATTTAGTATAATGTTGTAGTCTTGTCTCTTTTTATACTAATAAACTATTTATTTACCTTTAGATTAATTGTTGGAATGTTAATGTTTTATGTTAGACAGTTAAATTTCTGTCATACGGATAGCGCTCGAGTCTTTGTGAAATGTATTGCGATCGTGGAACGAATCACTGCCTATGTGTTGACTTTATATTGCATAATCTTCATTCTTTCAATTATTTTATACGATTGGTGGACAAAAGACTTGAATAGTAAGACATTATGTATTAAGTGATTCGCAGTGTCGTGCGACATTTCATAATGACGTCAGCATAGACTACTATGTTTTAACTAACCGATTTTGTTGAATGTGGAGCGCTTTTAATATTTTAAGTCTACGCTGATTATAATGAACTGCGGACGGAGGGAGGGATTGAATAGGAATTTAACGTGTTGTCGAGGTCAAACTGTAATCCACATTTGATCACGATCGGTTGAATCCGAATGATTTTTCTAAGATTTGTATATGTGTGAGAAAGTGAGGTAATTGTAATGAAATTAGTAATGCAGCACTTTTGATACTTACGCGTTGTGTTCCATGACATTTCGGTTACGGAGGGAATGTGACTAGTGAGTGAAGCCGCCGGCGTCGCCCTGTCGCCTGCCCGGTGTTGCCATGTCGCGCCGCGGTGTTGCCAACTGTCGCGAGTGCCTACTGATAGTTTCTTGTTTCAAATAATACGGGGTTGTTGTTATGTTAATCTTAGTCTTATTTTATAATAAGAATTTCAAAATATGTTTATTATTAGTAACGCGTGTCTAGTACCTTTCATTTAAGCTAATTAATATTCAAACTGATATAGGAACTCGTAACGGAACAGAATTATACTTTGGCTTTGTTTAATCAAATTGTGTTTAATATACCAACGAGTAAATAAAAATGTTTCGTAATATGATTTTTGTAATTATTTTTGACCGCCCACCCTTCGAGAGTCGCTTTCAGATAGACGTTACGAGAACACACCGCGAACGTTGCCGACGGGTCGCATCAAAATTAATTACGAAAATCATTTCGAAAGTTTGGATATTCGCGTCCGACTAAGCGGTTCGTTCGTGTGTTCTTGCAGAGTCGGATAATGAAAGCGCACCCTCGTCCACGCCCACTAAGCCGGTGTCGCCCGACCGCGCCAACCGCGTCGCGCGGAACAAGTCGCACGAGTTGTTGCTTCTTGAGAAAATACAGGCCGAGGCCGCCGCCTTCTACAGCTACGAGCCGGCCGACGCCAAGCCGCGCGTCTGCCTCGCCGCCAAGTACGAGCGCGTCTCGCTCGACGAGCTGGCCGGCAAGCCCGCCAAGCCCGCCGAGAAGCGCCCCGACCTCGACTTCAAAGTGCTCTCGCTAGAAGAAATCAGAGCACGGAAAAAAAGCGAAACCATCATACACACCAAACCTATCACACTCAACCTCAGCAGAAAAAGAAAGCTTTCTACACACGAAACTATTACAACATCTGGCAACAAAATACTCAAAGTTGTTAGGAGTAACTCTATTGTTTATAAGAAACTCGACCAAAATGTTCCCGCAGCTGCTAACCAAAATAAAGTTGATCAGAAAGCTGCAGATAATACTAACGAAAGGAAACGTACACTGTCAGAACAGAGCGATATCTATGAGATACAAGAAGATGAACTGGTGGACAATTGTTTTGAATTTAAGAGGATAAAGCTTATGGAACAAACGTCTAAGCCTAGGCTTATAAGAAATAGGCTGTCTAGCTTGAATAAGAGCCCAGACGAACCAAGGTACGATGATCTAGACTTTAACAAAACAGACAACGATTCAGACCCAGAAGTACAAATTGTTAGCGTAGAACTAAATGAGATTAACTCTGTAGACTTAGATAAGGTAGACTCAGATAGTGAAATAATAGACGTAGAAACGACTAGGCTAGGTGAACCTATAGACGTTGTTGATCTTAGTGAAGACCAAGATGAAAGTGATATAACTGCGTCAGATCTCGATTTAGACTTGAGTAAAAATGTTCCTGATGTTGTAGCCAGTTGTCACAAACAAATGAATAAAATAGACAACTCTGATAAGAATATTTTAAGTGATATCGACAGTCTATTGAATGACGAGTTATGATTCTCATTGTTTTAGTAAATAGGTGTTAAAGTTTAAGTGAAGATGATCGTACAAAGTTTCCTGTTTATTATGCATCAGTAATAGGTTTATAAGGTTTATCAAAGATCTACAGTAAGTAGTTATTATTGAATGACGAGCAATACGCATGTGACTTATTTTACTGAGTAGGAGAGCTAAAAGTATTGACAATTGTTATATTACTGTAAACTGTTAAAAGCTTTAATTGAATTATTTGAGATATTACAATAATTTTGTTAGAAGGTGTCGTTTTATTGAAATTATTAAAAAAAAACTAGTCAATGATTCCAAGTTACATCAACAGATGGCGCTAGTTAAATAAAACAACAAAATACTTTGATCCAAAAGTGTATTCATATAATGTTATTAAAACGTTTCACCGACATCACACAATTATTCACATTATTTATAATTAATACATATACACATTAAAAACTAATTGTAAATTCGAAATTAACACTTCGAGGTTGATTCAAGCTAGTGTTGCAACTAATATCTTATAATGATGATGATAACTTGACATTTAATCATTATAACTGCCTAATTTTGTTATTTACTTAAAAGTAAAATAATATTGCAATAACTGCCAATGTTGTTAAAATACGAAAGTGTTAATAAAGTAAATAACCAAAATACTCAAGGTATTAACCGTCTTACCTGCGCGCATAATAAGCACATTTTACAATTGGAAAATCACAATTAACAATTACATGAAAGTAACTATTTACACGTCTGCACTTATCACTAACAAGCCCTGTTTCTCATAAAAAAATCTTAATTTAAATCGCTACAATAATTTTAATCATTTAAAGGATTTATAAATTAGCCCTTCACGTATTTTTCGGAAAACAGGCAATAGATTCAACTGTCTATTGTTTCAATAAATACAAAAGGCAAAGGTACTACATAATATTCAGCCACATCTGTCAACTATTTGTGAAACGAACGTTATCTCAGCATTGTTATTAATTAAACATTTACAACAGATATTCACAATTAAATACTTATTTAACGCTAATCTTAGCTAACTACCTATTTTTGTTAATAAAATATTTTTTAACACTTACACCGAGTTATTAAATTATTTCATTCAAAGTTACTACTACGACACGACATTACATGTGCATCAGTAACGGTAACATAGAAATCAATGAAAGATTTATTATTATAATATTTTGAATGAAATATTCTAATTATTTTAATACAATTTGAGCCTATGTTTGTGCTCAGAGTCCTGTTTTGTGGCATTTAGTGGATATGTTAATTCTTTATACTATACGTGTTACAGTTGTTACTAATCTCAGGTTAGAAATTAAAAAATATATCTATAAAACAGACATTGAGTAAATTAACAAAAACTTCTTCACTATAAATAGGCATGTGCATCGACCATTTGTGAAAAGATTGCCTTACATCTAGTTTATCACTGTTTAAAAGAAATTGTTTTTTCATACAATTATTCCAGCTAAGTACTCATTTTGCAGCATGAAAAGCGATCTGGGAAGAAAGGTCAGCTATCTCTGTCACATATAGCTGTCTCTCTTACATTCTACATGGGCTTAGAAAAGATTAAAACATTGTCCGCAGTCATTTTGTGAAGACTATGTATTTACAACCTATTTGTGTGTTCGCAAATTATATAAAAAAACTCCAAAAGTAAGATAAGATTGTTCATGGTTATACATCGGTATAGAGACATACGTACGTACTACCTGATCGACAGGGTTAGACCATTTTGTAATTGAGCTGTGCCAGAAACCTAAAAAAAGAAGTGGAGAAGTTTTTAAATAACTAGTAGAATTTCATTTTGAAAAGCACCTACTTAAGCGTTCCTTTACTATTCCACGGAACGCACCTTTTAGTAGCGCTCCCGATGACAATTGGTAGCGCTTCGTGGAATACCTCGTATTTCTAATCGAAGAAATTCTATTGGCTGTTTAAAAACTACGGTCCGCTCCGCTTTTGTCCCTGGCTGGAGGCCTTAAATTTCTCTGGTTAAGCAGTACAGCCTACTAGGATGAAAAAACCTGGCTACCAAAATCTCAAATCCCAAAATGGCCGCTGTCCCCATCAGATAGCAGTAAGATGTGAGTACAGTTGTCGTGTGCTCGGCTAGTTCCACCAGGGTCACTGGAGTCGCGACCAGTACTGCTGCGTGTCCTGTCCCGGCACGGCGAGGGGCACCGACACCCCTGTGCCTAGGAGACCGCCTAGCTCTGGAAGTTAGAAGGGGTTCGTTTGTATTGGGCTTTTGGTAAGCAAGTGGTACGTTTGCATTAAGGTGTACATTTAGCAATCTCTTAACTAATAAGAGAACCCGCCCGTATGGTCAAAGTCTAAGCATAAGGCAAACTACAATTTCTGACTTTTGTAAATCCAAATATCCAAACGATGTTTCGAATGATGAACTTGGTAATAAAACCCAAGACTGAAGCTCGCGTAAAGGCTTGTCCAGAGCCCTTTCGACTACTTTTACGCCATAAAGGCACGAATATTTGCTCTTAACGAGCAAATAGGGTTTAAATTGGTCAATATTTCATCCAGTTAGTTCAGTTTACTAACAGTTTAGAAGCTTTATTTATTTACCTGGTGGTGGCGACGCGGGCTCATGCTGGTACCCATGATGGTTGACATAGGGATGCGGTGGCTGCCTGTAGCCGAGCTCGTAGCGCGGGTAGCCGAGGAAGCCGCTCTTGCACAGCTCCGCCTCCGTAGTGTCGCACACCGGCGTCTCCGGCACCATGCCGCCGCCGTACCCCATTGGGGTTAGCGGGCTGGAGAAAAAGTAAATGTTATTTAAGAGTTCTGTATCTGCTTTTATTTTGGGTAAATGCGACGGATAGATAGGTTCACCCTATTGAATGTTACCAAGCGTGTTGGAATAAACTACCCAAACTCCAGCAAGCGAAGCGGAGTGGAGATTTTAATCCACCAATAGATTTGTTCCGTTCTGTGATTCTGTGATACTGTTAACAAGATGTTTGAAGAACGAAATTATTGGTTGTTTTAAAACTTCTCTGGTTTGGTGGAGTCTGGGTCTAAGTTTTTGGTGGTCAGTTTTTTGGGTGTTTTGATTAGCTAGGTCATAAAGGTAATCTGGCTCACCTGTAAGTATCAACATTGAGCGGCGGCTGGTACGGCTGGTGGGCGGGATGCGCGGGATGCGTGGGATGCGCGGGATGCGCAGGCGGCGCGGGGTGTGCGGGCGCGTGCGGGCCGGCGCTGTAGCCGCACTCGGGGCTGCGCCGCTGCGAGCGGATCTTCTCCTCGCGCCGCCACTTCGCGCGCCGATTCGAGAACCACACCTTAACGTCGGGTTAAGTTAACACAGCGGGTCGCTACCCGCTAATTGGGGCAATTAGGATCGTTACAAGGCCTTTAGACTTGTTGCTGATACTAATTTGATGTTACGTAATTTGGCTCTTACGATTTTTTGGATAGGACGTAGGTCGAGTAGGTAAGTAGGTATGTAATTAAGCAAACATGTCGAAATAGTAAAGGAGTGTAAAAATTAAGCACGTTTTGAAAGTTCTCTTTGATCAAACAAATGTTAGGTACAGCGTCCTTTAAAGGATATACCTACGCTTTTCGGTTAACTAATGCTTCCCATACAGCAATATTACACCATGAAATAACTTAGCACTTAGTAGGTATATCTGATATCAAATCATTCAACCGGACGCATGCCATGTACGTATACCATTGATGTAACGCATAGGCACATAGACATGTAATTAGTTAACGCAAACGCGTGAACCTATTTGATCAAGAATGTGATAACATCTAGATATTTATATGTATATAATATGGATATCTATAGTGACATTATGGATGTAGGAACTCACCTGTATTCTAGCTTCGGGCAGACCTATTTTGGCGGCGAGTCTCTCGCGAGCGAAAACGTCTGGATAGTGTGTTCTTTCAAATTCTGTAAAAATATAAATGAGCGTCATCATTTCTTTATTCACTCATCTACCGCTGGATACAATCACCATATTCCTAAAAGGAAATATCGCTATTCTAGACATATGATCATCGACTAAAAAAATATAAATATTTCGGCATTCATAGCATGATTTAGGTAGTTCGTGCCTTACAAAATGGGATGACATGAAATATACTCGACGGCATAAAGCACGGCACATGAACGATGCACATACGTTCCGAAATAATTTCCGATAAGTAGAGTTAAAAATCTTATTCGCTTTAATGCCCCAAAAAGAAGTAAAGTGGGTTTTAGTCATTAAAAATCTGATGGTTGAAGAGTCACCTGACGATTTCTCACGTAAAAAAGACGGATTTTGATGAAACTTTGCATACTTAAACATCAGAATAACATAGAGGCTAAATTTTATCCGGGTGCGGCAAGTAGTTCTATCAGGTAGCAATCGCTGATGAAGCTAGTGGTATAATAAAAACATAGGTATAACCCTTTTTGGAAATGGGTTAAAAAGGCCTACCTAAAAAAAAGCTTTATTTCATCATCTTTAAATCGATTAAACGTCGTCACACGTGGAGACCTCCTTTTAAGTATTGGACATACCTGTGTTAGGAGGTCTCGCTCTCCAGAGTAGATTATTTTAAGAGAAAAGAAGAAAAAGATACCTCTCTCCAAACTATCAATCTGCTCATTGGTGAAGCTGGTCCGGTTCCTCTGCAGCTTGCGTTTGAGTCGCAGCCGCGCCGCGTCGTCGTCAGCCCCGCTGGAGCCAGCGTTGGAGTTGTCTCCGGAACCCGTCTCGTCTGAGTGCAGCCCTTCCAGACCTTCTAGAGGCTCCTCGTCTGAGAACAAAGATTTGATAAGATGTTTGGTTTCAGCAAATATTTACACAAAATACATATAATTTGTGGTTTATATTGTATCAATGCTTGCTGTTGTTGTTAGCAGGTTATCTGCTTTCGTCCTCTTTTTTATTCTTTAAAAGCCATAATTATGTCATTTGCTTCTCGTACTATACTGCCAGTCAACACCATTAAGTTTAAACGCAGATTTCAATAACTGGAAGTATTAAGCAAAGTAATTATTCTTCAACGGAATTTTACCGATTTTCATTTTCAGGCTTACAAACTGCCTATCATATCCAATAATCATGTTAAAGCGTGTGAATTCTCGTTAATATGAAGAAGGTCAAACGAACAAATACACTTACCTACACATTTATTTAAGTAAGGTAGGTACCTACCTACAGTAGAAGTATTTCAGTAAAGCGCTCGCGATATTTGAAAGTCGAGCATGTCTTGGCATCGGAATTTATTGTGGGCAATGAAAGGGAATACCTATCAAGAAAGTTTTCCTAAATATCTCACGATTTTTCAGAAAGTTTTCTTCGAAAGAATGTGCAACGCGGGGTTATAATACCAGTAAAAATCGCCATTTTTCTGGAATTTGCCCCTCAAAAATTTCCCAGATAGAATTGTCCAAAGTTTTTCAGTAGCGTAAAACCTTTTTTGCGAATAACAGTATCGTGGATATTTCTCGGGGGTATTTATCAAAAGGTAGTTAAGAAGCCACCTCACCATTTGACACTTGACCGTAACCTTGCATCATAGGTTCTTGCATGCTCCTTTACCTACTTACGACCTAAACATAGAATAAATAGGGCCGAAGAAGAAATTGTGTTATTGGCAAAAGTTGGCAAAAATGTACCCACATACAGGCTCATTTGGCTTTACATTGTTGAATTTCGTAACAGCTTTCCATTCCGCATTTTGCAATTCCAACCCACAATCATATCAATTTAATTTCACTTTCATTAATAAACCCGAAATCCATTTCCATCCACAACAAAAGCCTCTAAAATCCGCAACATCTATAAACCGTTTACAGGAATTACAAGTTTCTAAGAAACTCACGCTTAACCAAGCCAAGTTGCGACCGAACTGAACAGACAAGTTAAATTCGGTATACAAGCCCGATACCGCGGATTTATTCGACTTCCGATGTTAATCTCGGCATGCTAAGTCGTAAATTTACGTTATCCTCAAACTTGGTGGTGAGATTCAATTATGTAAGCCTGATTAAAAGTTTGAATGATAACTGTTTGCGTATGAGGTTTTGGTTTCTGTGGTTTTAGGGGCGGGAGACAATTTTTTTTAAACTTGGGTACTGTTGGGATTGTATGTGGAAGTGGGTTATTGATCAACACGCTTGCTTAAGTTTGGTGTAGTTGCATGGCAAAGGTGCTAGATTCTTATATTTTTTTAAAGGTCGGCAAACATGACGGTTTACTGTGAGAATAGCATAATACGGATATAATAAGAGGTAATGACCTGGTAAAAAAAAATTCGGTCGGGTGCGAGTCGGATCTACAAAAATACCTATACTATATACACGGTTGAATTGAGAACCTCCTTATTTTGTGCGAAGTCGGTTACAAACGTGATATCATCTTTGAAAATTTTAACTGTCTAGCTGTTATGGTTCATGAGATACAGACGGAATGACAGACGAACCTTTGAAACTCATAATATAAAAATTCTACTCAAACGTTGTTTGAACAAATCATTTTCTACAACTAAAAGACGCGACAAAAGTTCTGAAAGTAAACAATAACTCCGTCTGAATCTAGACATAATTTATCAATGAGATAAGGCGATATCTGGTAATGTCCCCGCAGTAGGTAATCCGTTAGGAAACGTCCGCGCCCTGTGTTCCGCATACTACGACTGAAATTATTGACGCGAGAACAATATTTACTTAAGAATATTTGTATTTATCTACGAATTCGGCTACGAAATATTATGGCAACATTTTTGATTGCTACGGTGTAGTACTGACTACGATTTTTGCTACGAAAGTCGTAAAAGTCGGAAAATTACACTTATGTAACTACTAAGCATTGTACCTGGTGCCCACACTTTTCTTACTAAATAAGCGTAGAGGCCATTCAATCAGTCAAAAGTATAACGCAACAACCGCTAACGAAAACAGCATCTGAAAAATATTACGTATCGAATGTTTCTGTACCATAACATTAAGTTAAAATCACTCAATTTCACACATGAATAGCAATAGCAATGTATTCTACACCCGTATTATTAAACCAATAATTACAGACAAACAACACTCAGAAAGTTTACAGACACCTAAATCCCGTGATATCGCCGGTCTAGATAACATAAACTATTTTAGGACCGAATAAATTATGCTCAAGTGTCAAAATCTCGCCGTTGCCGTCTACCGGGATCGCTGGGGGGCGAGGGATGAGAAGGGAGAGGCAGTGGAGGGCGGGAGGGGGCCGTAACGGGCGCGTTCATGCAGAAACTGACGATAACGTGGCCCGGCCTACCACGTAACCCAGCCAGCGATAGTGTTATCGTACTTTAAAAATGTATGCCCAATAATGGTGTCTGGTTTGACAAGGCACACTTTAGTTTGGCAAACGCCAAGGGTCACCTGCAGATAACAGAGTTTAAATTCACAAATTAGAATTAACGAGTTGAAATTTTCAATTCTTATCGCTAAAGGGCTGTGACGGGTCTTGAATGAAATTGAAATTATTTCAAGTGATTTTACAGGTCTAGAGTAATAAAGTTAGCTTTGTTGTTAGAAGGTTGTCAGAACTGTCTTGTTCAGATCTTTTGCAGTTGAAGTTTGAGTAAACATCTAAGTAAATAACTTGAATTTACTTTAGATAAGTTACATAGTAATATTAAACTTGGGTTTAGAACACAAAGTCTTAATTGTAAGTAAATAAAGTAAAACGATGGTAAACTCAAAAACCACACAATTGATCTTCTGACTTCTACGACTTTCGTAGCAACTTTCGTAGGCGTAGACACTGCTACGCCGTAGCAAACAAAATTCTTTACAATCTTTTTAGTATCCGAACCTATTTTAAAAATTACTTATTATCAAATTACCATCTAATCTCTGACATTTTATTGTTATGAGAAGCATTTCTATTGTTACATATATATTTTTTAATTATCTATAATGTTTCTTGAATTCAGGCTACTACCACCATTTCTTTTATATATCACTTCTACCCATAAACATAAACTGATATTCTCTACGCCCAAGAGTGAGGTGAAGTGACAGCGAGAGTGAGTTCTCGTAGTAAGGGCACTCGGGCTCGAGTGTTTTTACAGCTCGCCCGCGACACAAGTATGTGTGCTCAGAACTGCGCATGTTATGACGATCTACGAAATACACTGCTTTTTTAAGTGAAAATCTGCTTTTTTAGGTTTATTAACCAGGTTTTTATGTTATGTAGGTATACATATTATCAATTAAAGATGCGGTACAAAGATAGAAATACCAAGACAAAGGTTTGTTATTCGATATTGGGCTGTGGGATTGTTCGAAAGAGTTACAGATGCGCAGGTACACAAAGGGCTCAAGAATGGACACGGTGGGTTTTATTCAGAAAAAGTCTGACACTCCCATTGTCATCTGATGAATTACCACCGAAAAAAGGTTACTCGATGTTTCATTGCCATATTTTTGGAAAACGATTCAGAAGCCAGGAAAAATTAAACAGTGTTAAGTAATATAGAAGTTTTGGCGAATTAAAATTAATCAAAAATTCCGTATCCTCTCATTTAAAACCACATGCATAGTTATTTGCATTATGATCTTGATATCTGAAATTAGATGTAAATTTTCGTTCATCTTCCTAATGCAAACTGCGTTACATAGTTTTACAATTTTTAAAAATCAATTAAATTAAAGACACAAGTTTCAGAGCATAAATTCTTGTGGAAAAATGCGTTCTTTGTTATACCTAAGCAGGTATTGTTTAAAAAATACAACAAAATAATGAGTTAATGAATATTTCAAAAGCATTGACGTTACCTCTGTACAGCGAATGAGGAAAACTCACAACATTTACATAAAATTGTTTTGAATAAATCATTTTCTAGCGCTAAGCTCGTTTAGGGATGTCCCATGCCCTATTATAAAGCTTGATGTATCTACACATAAGTTCACAACTTTTCTTAACTTAATTTCTCGTAAAAAATAAAATGAGTACGAATGACATTTTATTTTAATCACAACGTCATACTGCTCATTTCTCGACCGCAGCGAACATGACACCTCGAAATACGGCGACAACGTTGCTTCAATCCCAACACCCCACACCCTTATCACAAGGCCACAGAGTCGAAATTCGCACATAAAAAGTAGTATGGGGTAAAATGTATCAGGAGCCCATCTGTCAGGATGGTGGGACATTAATGTTTCATGAAGTCTGTATGTGTAGATCGGTATCAGATAATAGACACGGCTGTGTCTCTATTTACTGTCACTCAATGTCTGTTTGGAGCGAAATGTTGCGAATTAATGCGAGATGGGAATGTTTTTCTGATGTTGAATTAGCTGGTTTGAGGGGCTGGCTTGTTGTTAGTTTGGTTAGTGCAGTTTTGTGATTTGAATATTACTGTACTGTCATAATTACAGTATTGGAACTTGGTCGCTACAATCGTTTAATCTTTGTTATGTTACAAAGATAAGATCTAATCAAAATTGATTGACACAGACGTGTCTACCGTTTGGATGTTAAGACGCATTGGAATGTGTAATATTTCTTAAAGTGTGTGGTCTTTAGAATTATTTTAAGGTTTACAGCAGGAAAAGTGCCTATGAGATACAGGCTTTATAGCAGAGCTTTTTATGTATAGCAATATCAAGAAAATATTTCCATAGAAAAATAAAGCGAACAATACACGACTACCCTATTTCGAGCCGTGACGCGCAAGATGGCGTCCCTAGCCATAAACAAAACGGTCGCGGTGTTGCCTTATCGCAAAAATGTCGTCTATGACGCGTATTCCAGTCGCGACTCCCTCGAGACACGGGAGGCTGCGATGTTTAGATAAATAGATACTATTGTAGTTGTTCATTTACTTGATTAGATTTCGGTTTTTGGGTATTTGATTTGTTGTAATGTTGGTAATGAGTTGGTTAGTCTTTTTGGCGTGACTTCGTAGTGGAGCTCCGATTGGCAATTATGATAGCATTTTTTAGTTTTGTTTATCATTCAACTGCGAGCAGAAAGACTTCTCTGACTAATAGGAATTTCGTTCAAGGTTCCACGACGTGTATTGCTGGAAAATAGGACACATACCTACAGTGACTATTTTAGTCCATTTATCTATAAATGGACTAAAATAGTCACTGTAGGATCACAATCTACAACGAAATAACACATAGGTACTTTAAAGGCCATTATGTGAAGAGACTAGAATTCCTAAACCATAGATATTAGCTACTATTCTACTACATCAATCGTATTCATTGGCGCTTTTTGAATTGAAATGAAAAACGGTTGTGTAAGTGAACATTTGAAAGTTAAATACCCCACAATTAAATTTGAAAGCACATAATATTTCCGGTGCTCAGCTATGAATGAATAAGGACGTATCACCAGTCTAGTCACGTGGCCGCCATTTTGTCGGAAAACGGCGGGAAAAGGGCTTGCGACGCTTGAGTGCTCACAGGTGGGACCGACATCGATGCGATACGACGGAATATTCTATTAAGTATTTATTTATTTAAATTAATGTATCATCAGGACGTTAAGTTTGGTTTTTATTTTAAGAAAAACTGTGAGTGTTATTTTGTATCTGCCTAGTCCTTTCCAGTCAAAAATTGGTGGTGGTTATTTAGAAATTGGTGGATTTTTTAGTCTAATATCCGCTGAATATTAGGGATGGGCTTCTAGTTGTATCTTCAAAGCCCGCTGTTTGACATACATACACGAAATCCCGGTAACATAATACTGTATGCTTCGATGAATAACATGGAGATCTGTATGTTTAATCTTTCACATTAACATGTTATGACGAGCCATAGCCATATAAGTCAGACATCAGGACAACTTATATGCCACTAAGTATTTGTCCGAGTTCGAGACTGTGTTACTATGAGTTACTACATACAGTAGTAGGTACGGTTGTGACTTCTAATGGACCCTCAAGAGTCGAAATCGGGCAGCATTTAGCGTTTTACCAGACTACAAGTGGTGACCAGTTATGAACAGCCCGTCCGAAATCTTGAAGGCTTGAAGAATCTTAATGTAGATTGTATTCTACAGTCTTCTAGAGTAGGTACAGTCTGAACCGATATTAGGGTTATGCCAAAAATTACAAAATTTTTAAATTCTATTTTTTGCTGTACAAATATGGTTGATATTTAATCAACCACATATTTGTTTTCGACTAAACACCGTCAAACACCCGCAAAATTCGCCTAAAACCTTTCAATCCCGCTTAATCCCGTATCCTCTAAATCCGCGGCAACATATAACCACACACATTTATACGTATATGACATCTACGTGTATGTATGTAACCGCATCCTTCACACAGCAATAATTATATGTTGTGTTTGTGTGGGTGGGGCGAATGGGCGGCGCGGTACAACCCCCGCCCTCTACTTTTTATTTATTATATCTTTTTTTTTCTCCATTGTTTTCCCAGTAATGAGGTCTGGGTATTGTGGTTGAGGTTTTATTTTTGTGTGAAGCTATCTGGCTGGAAAGACAGGTGTCTTTGGTTTGCAAATGGTGTGTTCGCTCGTTAGCACTGAAATATGGAAATGTTAATACTGAAATGTTTTTATTGTTGTTTTTCTTTTCATTCTTAGCTGATATTATAGTAATGCGGTTTTTTTTCCAGTGTTCCAATGAATTGAAAAGTAATGAACTAGCTACTTCGATAATTTAGCACTAGCATACCGCCCAACACGAGTTTTATCCAAATCATATCGTATGTAATCACGACATTAAAATTTATAGTAAAAATTTTCAAATCGAAATAAGAAAATTTCTTATGCTTTAGTTTAAAAAAAAACATTTCTCTATCCTTATACTTCTATTAAAAACGTTTTGTCATGAATAGAATTCGATCTAGGTGCAAACCTACATTTACCACCTTCAAAAGCCGATCGATCTCCTGACTGGCCATCGTAGTATAAATATCTATTTGACCTACCTCACAACATATCTAGTAGGTACTTGTGTCTATGGTATTCTAGACACAAAGCTCTTAGGCTTTTACACCTGACGTTCTAGGCAAACGAAGCAGTTTCGAACCAAAGTCTTATCTACAAATAACTTCGATCAATTCAGTTCAGATCAGATCTTCCAAAAATATTTCTACTATCTCTAACTCTGGATAACTATAACTTATCTATCCATTGATTTAAGATTGAATTTTGACATACGCTTCATATAAATTATACCAAATATAAATCTTTATTCGCAAAACTACGGATAGTTATAGAAATCCGTAATAAACTATTGAAAGTAAAAACTCTAAGCGCTCCCACACACTGCAGACTAGACAGTCGGACGTTGTTAATCCAGTTAAAATTTTTAGTCGACGAAATACCTCATCATTGTAATGTGCAGAAAAAACTGTGTAACAGTTTTAACACACACTCTAAATATCAATAACCTCCAATTAAAATGCCATCACAACCGCTAAACCCATAACCATAATTCGCGTACCATTCTTCAAATCGTTTACGTTTCAATTGCCACCAAAACAAACCACGATCGGCTCACGCTTACCCAAGCGCGAGAGCCTAAAAACGATGCTTACACTACACATATACCTACCATACTATAGCTACACCCCCTATACCTCAAAGTACTGTAAATTAACATGTATAATTACACAGAAATGGGTACGGAACCCTTTAGCGTTTACATGTTTTAATCCTGTTTCATGCGTTATTGGCGTCGGTGGAGCCCTTTGTGTGGGACGCTCGCGAACCTATGGTGCGTGCTTATGTAATTAGAGGGGATTTGTAGGCTCTATGTAGTGCTTTTTGTGTGCCTATTTTTGGGCTTAATTTGGCTAGAATACCTGGTAGAAATATTGACTATTTTATTAGGAACGAGGCAAGTGAGAGTGTGTAGCGCGATATCAAAATCAAGTGTATGATGTAGGTTTTACAGAATAGGATTTTCTTTACCGAACTCTTTGTTATGTAAGGCTCTTCTAAACGATTTTAATGTAAGTATCTTAACGAGTGCAGAACTGTTTTATTTTACAGGGAATGTCATTTTGGAAACCGTGTGAACGAGATGAAACCTATAGTAGGAGTATTTTTCTTCTAATTTATGGATCTGGTTACTAAATCGAAATCTTTTTACACCTACCTACGGACAAGGTATTACATCGCCCTAACGTCCGAAGTTTCTACACAATATTTTGGTAAAAAAACAAATTGGTATTTTGTGATTATACCAATAACGAAATACGATGATACAATTTTAACAATATTATTAAGAATCTCATAAACACCGCACCCTTGTTCCGTAAACGTATATTACAGAAGGGGTTGCTAAATGAAGGCGAATTTAATTGCTATTTTGTCGGACGGTCCCAAGCGGGGACGGATCTATCCGGCCGTGGCCGTCTCATGTGCTGTAATCTGTTGCGGATTCGTTGTCGGTCTGTCTGTCATGTACGGTCGCTTTGTGGGCTCTTTATGGATTAAATAACATAGTAACATGTGGAGTGTAAAACTTTGTGGTATTAGTGCAACTGAATTAAGTGTGTAACTTAAATTTTAGGCTCTCCATTACAATCATAATTATTATATATGTTAACGGAAATGTATGTAATCCGTCATTGTATAGAAATCCTAGGAAATGTATGTAATTCCTAAAATAGCCCGGAAATGTGTGATATAAATTATATTAGACACATTTCCTAGGAAATCTATACATTTCCTAAATAGCAATCGGAAATGTGTTTTTTGACGCTTTAATTAGTAAGGAGTTTATCGTCGCAGATAGCTTTAACGCTCACCACCTTAGCTTCGGCTTGCTGGCCGGCTGAGCCGGCCAGCCTCAGCCGCGGTGGCGAGTGTTACAACCACCTGCTCCTCAACTCGCGGCCCGCCTCGCCCCTCCGCGCCTACGCGATTTTGAATTACACTCTAGGGTAGGGCAGACAAGACTACGTGGAGTCGGATTTACAGCGATTCGTTTTTGCCATCAAAGCCTAGTTTATGACAAACTGTTATGGACAATGAATTTCGTAAATAAAAATTTAGGTGACGAAACGGAGTCCCCTCGCTATCATCTGCTGAACTATTTATCGAACTGCTCATTCCGTCATTTTTACTGCTTATTATATTATTGGACTGCTCAATTATTTTTAGAATTGACATTGTATGATAAATAACCCAACTAATTGTTTTTTTTACCGTCCATGTTTTACTGTCACAATAATTAATCACCGCCATTAATTAAATAAGTGCTCAATATATTTTTCAACTGATCATAATAACATCTCGATATTTAAATAACAGCTCAAAAAATTTGTTCCATATTATATTTTACGCTATATTATTACAGATTACCTGGTTACCTCAACGAGTGCCTTCATAAAAAATATTATTCTCATTTTAACAAGGTGTTTTATTACAGAAAGCCTTTTTTACA